>PVJA010005091.1:0-49309 GCA_004027025.1 Myocastor coypus | reverse complement strand
TAATTCCCCAGAACAAATGTTGTGATTATCTATCACAAACATATATATACACATATATATATACATATATACATATACATATATATATATATATATATATATATATAGAGAGAGAGAGAGAGAGAGAGAGAGAGTGGGGGGGTACCTAGGATTGAACTCAGGACCCTGCACTTGCCAGACAAGCGTTTATTCTGCTGAGCTATCTCCCCGGCCCTAAAAAAAAAAAAAAAATTATTTTTTTAATTTAATGTTTTTATTGTTTAAATTTAACGATGGTTATATTACATATTATCATCATCAGATCAGTTTAGATTAATATATATAGGTATTTAAGATTGATCAAACAATTAAACATTAACACTTTTAAATCAACATTACTTTTTTTTTTCTTTTCCCTTTTCTTTTTTTTTGAAAGTTGACATATTGCATATTGTCCTCACAATGGTTCTACAGAGTATAGTGTGTGGGCATGACCCACCTCCCTATTGATGTTGCTTAGAAAAAAAAAAAAAAAGGAAAAGAAAACATTTTAACTAACAAGTACTCAGACAAAGGTCTTCTATCTAGAATCTACAAAGAACTAAAAACCATTAGGTTTCCCAAAATTCAAAGACCCAATCCAGAAATGTAATCTGAGATGAACACTCACTTCTCAGAGAGAGAAATACAGCAAGCCTATAAATACATGAAGAAATGCTCCACATCGCTAGCTATTCATGAAATGCAAATCAAAACAACACTTAGATACCACCTCACCCCAGTAAGAATGGCTATCTTAAAAAAATTTTTTTAAATAAAAATAAATTGAAAGGTAACTGTAAGCCAGACATGCTCCTGTGCATAGCCAGTGCCAGGGACCATAGTGAGATTCTAGGCTATAAACACCAGCAGAGTGACCTCCTTTGCCTGGGAAGTTCACAGGCCAGTAGTTGGAAGATGCTGTTATGAGAGCAGAGAAGATGATGTGGCTGATTCGCTACAACACAGGAGGAGAGAGGAGGCACACCCCGAGAAGGTTACATCTCAGAGGGCTCTCCAGTGAATGTGAACGCTCCAGGTGGACAAGAGAGGGAAGCTGTGAACGTAATTTGTAAATGTATCGACCAACTCGATATCATCAACAGACCATGTTACTTCATGCATGCAGGTTTAACAACCCTCGGTTCTCACACATAAGCAGGACCCTCAGGTCCTCTGGGAGGTGCATTGCCACAATTCTACTCCAGAATGATGCCATTTCTGATACTGTAAGGTGGCAGCCTATGCTGATTGGGTAAGAAATCGACAGTCTCCATCAGTTAAGTGACAAAATCAGCTCAGTCAGTAACAGGTCTTTTTTTTTTTTTTTTTTCTTTTATTAACAGAAATAAATGACTGAGTGTTTGGCTTCCCAACCAAGTATTCTGTGACACTCCACACAGGTCAACTTAGCCACTGACATGCTGGAAACCCTCCAAGAAAGATTTCTTCACTGAATTTCTGACATGAACCATACATGTGAACAAAAGCAAAAATAATCAACGTGGCTCTTATCCGCCACACATGGACCAATACTTTAACACAGAACTTTTGTAAAGTTAGAGTTCCAAGAGACCTATAGTCAAATACAAATGATGGAAACTTAGCCCCTTGGGCTGGCATGGAAAATAAAGTTAAAGAAAGAAGAAAGTGTATTATTTGTAGAGGACAGAGGACTTGTATGGCCAACTCACTCACTCCAGCAGATTGTATTATTCTTCAAGATACTGTCTTCATGGAAGACAATTTGTTGATCTTGCATTCCACTAAATCAGATTCACCCATGTGACCTAGACTTCCTCTACCTGCAATGAGATTAAATAACCATCCTATTAAAGTCAAGAATGGGCATGTAACCTCAGTGGTCAATGAAACATGAACAAAAGCAACTAATATTCTGAGTAGAACTTGTAAAAGCCAATCCATCCTTTACCCCATCTTTTCTTTCCTTTCCTTATAGCACAGGCTGATAACATCCCATTGTCTCATGAAGGATTTCACCTATTTGGATCCCCAAAATAATATATACCTTATGGATATGAGCCATATCTAATGTGAAATATAGGTAGATTGACAGACAGACAGACAGACAGACAGACAGACAGAGATATACATGTTTTTAATCCACAAAAACTTGAGGGATATTTGCTACTACAGTGGAATTTAATTGAGCTTATAAATCTACCTAACAGTGTTGCATAGAATAAATAGAATTGAAAATAATAACTATGTAAATTTTAACACACTTTTTTTATCAGATAATAAAAAAGTGGGCCAAAAAATGTTCAGGAAATATTGAACAATTTCATCTACATTTAAAATGATAGCCTTATTTTGCCTCCTGAAACTTATGTTTTTGATGATTATTACTAAGCTATTATTGTCATCTACTGGGGTAGAGACAGGAGGTCATGCAGACATCCTGTCACACACAGGGTGACCTCCTTCAGCAAGACATACCCTGTTCCAAATGCCATCACTGCTTAGACTGAGATTCCATTTCTCAGAGAAAAACTAGAAATGGGCAAGGAGAAGTAGACCGTGTGTCCTATTTAACAACAAGAGAATATAATATCTATATACAATTATTGAATTTGCAAAGTGTTTTTTCATACATTCTTTCATTTCCCTTTTACAGTCCTCCTAAAGGATGGATAATAGAAGCTCATTCCATCAATGCGGTGACACAGACCCAAGCAAAAAGCTTACCTGAGGGCACATTTACACATGGAGGGTCAGAATCCTAACCCACTGTGGCTACCCTACTTCATTTCCATGTTTCATTGAGCCAACAGTGACTTTCTACATGCCATTTCCTCCAGGATATCAATCAATATTCAGCCAGTCTTTTGAGGGAAGTATCTAAAAGAGAGGCTTGGTTAATTTTTAAATCTTTCTAATCCCCTTGAGCATGGGATTCAGTCAAATAAGCACAGGCTGGCTGGTGTGTTTATTTTGATAAGTGTAGCTTGGCTTTCCTTATTTATAATGATACCAAGAGCAGACTAGTCAACTACCCAGGTGTAGCTGTCTTATCAAAATAACAGTGCTTTGGAGAAGTCTCTAAACCACTGACCTCTTAAATCTTCACTGAGAAGTAGAGCAAAACCAAGGCAGAAATTTCTGGTGGAAAATCATCAGTGTCTGACTCTTTAGCCAAGGCACAATGCTGAATACTCCCTATGCTGCATTCTAAGAGCAGAATATATTTACTGGTGGAAAGAAACCTTCTGTCTCAGAGATACAAGACTTTTCTTGCTTCAGAGAGCTAATTACAAAGACTGGCAAGGGAGGAGGCAAAATATGTTGGCTGAAGGAAAACAACCATCCAAAACTACAGGATGGGCCAAACAATTCCTGTCTGACAAAAACATGTTGTACAGTTTTCACCGAGGTCCCAGAGCTCATCTGTGTAGAACACAAAACTAGAGATCATTCACATTAGTCATCTATGCTCTGCCCATTGCCAGGGCCCAGGCAAACTTCCAAATTTAGCCAAAGTCTTCTAACTGCTAACGCTGAAAATTAACCACAGACTGAAGGCTGGTAGGTGACATGGAAAGACATTAGTAAAGATAGACAAAAAAATCAATGTGCAGTCTTACATTAGTCTATAACTAAAAGTACTTCTTGGGCAACACAAGTGTCTATCACGATTTGTAGAGAATGTTAGGATTACTAGCACTCTTGGAGGCTGCCTTTATGACAATGTTTTTGTCTATCTTAACCATCCAGCAGAAAAGTCTAACCACAAGGTAGAAAAATGAATGCCATGTTAATATGCTGAGTTGTAAAAGGCTCAAGTCAACAGCTTCCGGTAACCCCAGATGAGCTGATAATCCACTACTGTTATCGACTATTGGACTACATATACAGCTACTTTCTCGTAGTGCAATGAAAGAAAGATCTGTACTAATGATGTTTAGACAAGAAATCATGTCTGCATCTCATATTCTGAACAACTATGATGAGGACAACATTATGTAATATATTAATTATTGTAAAATAATAATTTTTAAAAAAAGAAAAAAGAAATTAAGACACTGGGTGAGAAGTCCATGAAATGTATGCAACTCCAGGGTTATGTATAAATGTAAACTTTTATGCTATTTTACTCTATTTTATTTTACTGAAGTGAACTACTTGGGACCTGGACTTCCGACAGTGCTTTTGTCACATGGCACAAAAGGACAAGATAAAGCAGACGGAACCCCCTGAAATTGGAAGACTGATAAGATAATGGCGTCTTCATCAGCTCTCTGGAACAGTATTCAGGCAGCCTGCCACAGAGGTAAATCCACTCCTTTGCACAATGGATGAAGAGCCTCCTCCACAGAGAAGATCATCTGTGGCCTGCCCCATGCCTCTCAGCTCACCTGGGGCAGGGCAGATGTTTCAGGGCATCGACACTCCCCATCTCTAGGGCCTTTTCCTGTTTGCTTTTCCTCTCTGCCTAGCAGTAGTGTCCAGCACTTCTTGAAAGTACTTAGCACATGCAAAAATAAATGTGTCCAGGGACAAACTCTGAACAAGGAGGTATGACAGCCAAGAATAAGTGACCCTACCTCCTGCCCTCCACTGAGAATAATAAATGAATAAGGAAGATGTGGCATACAAATACCTACCAGAATATTATTGAGCCATCAAAAGTATATCTTGTCACTATGGCAACAGAACAGAAGCAGTTTATAGTCAGTGAAGTATGCCAGTGGGAAGGTTTTAAGGCATATATCATATGGTATCTCAGCTGGTCCCTGGAAGGACTGAACTGAATTGCCCACAGCTGTAACCTTAGACTTCTTCCATATCATTTATTTGCTTCTTCTTTCTTTCCTGGCCTGTCTTCCCGGTTTCCTAGGATCAAACCATAGATAAACAAACAAGCTTATGGTGCAAGTTATCTCAGGAAGTTATATACTAAAGACCTCCAACAAGCGCAGAGCAGATGTTCTGTTGATGGATGAGGTTAACTCCAGCTTTCCCCTGGACCAAAGAAGGACCTGCCTTGAGTGCATTTCTCCTGCTAGTTTCCTTTAAAGGAAGTGCCTCTCCTCCTCCTGCAGTCTTGGTGGGAGGGTGATGAGAAGAGACCACCTTGCATTTGCGAGGCAAAGAAAAGGGGTGCTTCTCTTTCCAGTCCAGCATAGTAAGGAGTAGAGAGTGATGGTTGGAGGTTAGAAGGCCAACGCCCTTCCTGGGGACTTTACATTGAGAGAGAATAAAGAAAGGGTGGAGGGCCAGCCTGCCAGGTCAGCAGACTAAAGCACCTGCTTAGGCAGAGCACAGCAGCTGGGATTTGATCCCCAGCGTGCCTTACCAGCCCCACCTGCGGGGCACACTGAGACAGCAATTGAGACTGGGCATAGTGGTGCGTGCCTGTCATCCCAGCACTTGGGAGGCTGAAAACAAGAGGATGGCTATGAGTCTGATCTACATAATGAGACCCTATAGACCCTGTCCTAAATACATAAGAGAGAGGGAGAGAGAGAGAGAGAGAGAGAGAGAGAGAGAGAAGGGAGAGGAAGGGAGGGAGGGAGGGAGAAGATGGCTACAGTCCATTTATTGTTTCAGAGTGTGAGGGTCCCAGCCATACCCTTCATGCTCCAGGACAGTTACTGGGCTTCCTGATTCTTATATCTAGAGAGCTGCTGTGTAGCCTGACTCTCTAATTTATAACACTCTGAGATCCCGCATATCCTTCACACAGATTTCTTTTTGCCTAAATTTAGAAAAAATTGATTCAGTCTGTTGTAACTTAGAATCTTAATTGTTATTTGCAATATATGAACATCTTGGAAGATGGAGAGAATTGATGGAAAAATGGAAACAGCTTTTACACATGGGGAGGGGAAGAAGGGTTAAAAGGAGGGGAGTAAAATGTGCAAAAAAGGAATTAAGATATTTTATGCACAGGTACAAACTCCCTACGATGAATGTGATCACTATGTATAGCAAGAATGAATTAATAAAAATGTTTGTAAGCACATTTCACAATAAAAAATGAAGCTATTGTAAGAGAAAAGAATCATGAAGGGGATCCAATGTAAAAGTCCCAAGTCTGAGAATAAGAACCATAACAGAGATGGTTCTCAAGACAACTTAAAGATCATAAAACAGCAAGATAAAGTGTTCCCTGTCCTTTTCACCTTTTGGAACTAGCATTGCATAAGCAGTGGAAAAGGATGCACGTTTTCCAATCAGATGCTCTGCAGACCCACTGAACTGCAAAGTTCCAGTGCTGTTAATCACAGTCTCCAGCAACCAGCTGGGGCTCCTAGTGTGGAGAAGTCCTCAAAGAACCCCGTAGGAGAGCACACCCATGAAACAGCTCGCCCTCCTTGGGGGTGGCGTTGCTGGTGGCGCCTTCAGGGAGATGAGACAAAACACTGTAAAGTCAGGCTGTGGCAAATAGGATCAGAATGAGTTATGTACATTTAGCAATCCCCTAAGTGAACACAGTTTTGTGTGCCACAAACATATACTAATGTTTTTTAGCTGTCTTCTTAAGAAAAAACAATGCAAGTCATGGTGTCACTCATGTACCCCAGTACAGCTGGCAAAAGAGAGAAAGAATCGGACTGACTGGTAAGTGGGTATACACTTCTTTAGGGATTCCCCAACTCTGGTGGAAAACTGAAGCATGGAGAAGACTCACCTGCCCACAGTCAGCTAGGTGGGCATCCTGGCCTTCCTAGCTCTTGGCTAAAATTGCAGCCAACAGATCAGCCAGCGTAGAGTATTTGGGGTCAACTGCAAAGTCAGGCTTCTTGAGTAAACGGCCTTTCCCCTTGGACTTCAGTTTCCTACTCTATAGATTAGATTACGTCACTTCCTGCCTCCTTAGACTGTTTCCAGGTTTCACAGACATGCCATGCATACATTCATGTCATGTTGTGTATGTGCGTACTTATTATGGAAAATGTAAATGTATGACAATTTATTACCCCCTCATCTCAAACATAAGTGGAAACAATCTTAAGTAGACTCGAGATTTATATTTAACGTAGGAAATTCCAGGTTCTGAAAAACACGGTTGCAAATGTTATGACTGACACTTGCCATCCCAGGATCACCGGGCTGGAGCCTGGGGCCTGGAGAAGTGGGTGGGAAACCATCTGTCCAGGCCCCTCCTTCCCATGCTGTGGCCTCATTGAGAGAGGAGAGCCTTCCTTTCCCAATCAATGAAGCCTGTTTTCTTATCCAGGATAGGAATGAGGAACAGACCACCAAGCCCACCAAAACTTCTCTAAACTCAAGACTGAAATGACTTACGCCTTTTACAGCTTCAGACAATTGCCAGTTGTGCTGGTAACTCACTCCTATTATGGACTATTGGACTATATTGGATTATTTTGCTGAATTCAAGTATCTACAGTATTTGGAGTGGCATCAAGTGTGAAAAGGTCCCTTAAAGACTTCTGCAAATACAGCTTCTCCAACAGCAATGGAACACCCATCTCTGACAAATAAAACAAAACAAAACAAAAAAGGGATATAAAGGAAGGACCATTTTGTATTGAAAAAAAAATATATATATATAATTGTTAGGATACATACACAGCTAGTTTCTCTTAGTTCAAAGAGAAGAACGGTTTGTGCTAATATGGTTTAGACAAGATATCAGACTACATCTTGTCCTCTGAATAACTATTATGAAGACAAAAATATGCAATGTATTAATCACTGTAACTGTCCTAACCTGTTTTGAAACTGTTTCATTGCTATTTTATCTCTTTTCTCATTAAAATGAATTTTTAAAAAGACTTAAATGAATGTTGAACTGATCACAGAATCCATTAAGAATAAATGCAAAGGGAAGAAATAGAGATTTAAAAATAATAATAAAGAATGGAAGGAAAACAACAAAAATGAAGTTTGTAAAGAGAGAAGAATGTAAGAAGAACTGAGGGGAAGGGAGAGGAATTAAACTATATTATGTATATGTACAAATTCCCAATGATGAATGTGGTCATTGTGTCTGGCAAACATGTATTAATAAGATTAATTTTCTAAAAAAGAGTAAGATTGAATAGGAAGGATCTCTGTGAGTTCAAGGCCAGCCTAGGCTACATAGTGAGTTCAAGGCAAATGTAAACTGCATAAAAGACCCCGTCTCAAATAAAAAGGATAAATGCAAAGAAATAAATATCAGGAAAGTTGATAGACTTAATTATAAAAATTAAAAGACGGACAAAAAAAATTGAGAAACATAGCCTTGAGTTTTTCTTATGGAATCCCTCTTAGGAACAGCAAATATACAAAGTGAAAATGAGGAAACATAGTCCAAGGGCAGCCAGAGAAAGTTCATGGACTACAAATGGGCAAGTGAGAAACATTTTAAACGTTCAGGCTAGTAATAGTCAAAGAAATGCAAAGGAAGCTAACAATGTACTTTCATGTGTAATGTATTAAATTTTCAAAGATTAAGGAAACTCAACACTGATGGTAGGTGAGCAAGCGAGGCACTCATACTATGCAGGTAGGAGTATAAATCAGTGCAAGTTCCTCACGGGTAATTTGGCAGTCTGTGTCAAGGATGCTGACAATGACACCTACCCACTTAAAGGCTTCATCCTAAGTAAACAATTGGAAATGTGAAAAATAGTTATGAAACTGTTTGCCATAGTGGAGTGGCAAACAAATGGCTCCACCTCACCCTGAAGCAACAGCAAAGTGAGAAAACAGCCCATGGCTCACCCACACTGTGGAATATTATGAAAGCATTACAAAACATATTTTAGAAAAACTGGACTATAAAAACTCAGGTCATATTTATCCACCTTTTTATGTGCATAGAAAAGGACGGACACTTGGGGGTTACTTCAAAATAAGTTAGTCGAGGTTACCTTTAAGAGGTGGGATCAAGCAATTTTGAGCAATCCCACTCCGTCCTAGCAGCAAGCAAAGAGGACTGACACATGGATCTGATCACATGACACTCAGTCTACACAATGCCGTCATTACTTAATGAAATCCTGATTGTTGTGAGACGGTAATATCTGAGTGAGGATTCCTCAAACACTAGGACTAGAGGTCCCATTCAACCTGGCTACTGCCCTCCTGAGCATATTCACAGAAGAACTGAAAACATCATACCACAATGATATTGACATACCCATGTTTATAGCAGCACAATTTGTGATAGCTAATTCTTAGAAACAGCCCAAATGTCCATCAACCAAACAATGGATTTAAAAAAAAAAAGGTGTGGTATTTGTTTTTATATTCCTAATTCTGCTTTGATTTTTTAAAGAGAATAAAAATAACTAGAAAAAATTAGAACTGATACAAAATTTCACTAAACAAAATAGTAGGAATTCAACAATGGCTGTTACATTGTATATTGTTGTCTTCAAATTAGTTGTTCAGATTACTGGATATAAGGATGCAAAATTGGTCAAAAAAAAAAAAAAAAAAAAACTAAAGAGAACAAAACAATGAGGTATTAACCGTTCTTTTCAGTAGACCAGGAGAAATCAGCAATACAATTACCCAGGCTCTCCTGTGTATATTCATATATGTTTTCCCTTCCTTCTTTCTTTCTTTTGTCCTTTTCCTTATCCCAGTTTTTTCATCCCTTTGAGCAATTCCTTTTCTTTTCACGGGCTCTATTGTACCTATACAATGGAGTATTACTCAGCTATAAATAAACTTGAGGCTTTTATACATAAACAATGCAAGTAGAGACCATTCTTATAAGTGAAATAAATCAGATTCAAATGTATAAACATCTTATTGTCTTTCTAGTGTAAGAAACTGAAAAATTAAATGAAATATATAAGGTACAATAGATACTGCAAAAGGGAAAGGAACTTCTGAAAATGAAAGAACAACTAGGAGATGGGAGAACATTGAAAACAATATATATATATATATAATAGCTAAGATAATTGTACTACTAATTTATATTAGTTCATTGAAAGGCAGTGTTAGTATTTATATTGTTTGATTGATCTTACCTGCTTATATATGGTAAACTGAGAAACTACTTTGAGTATAATAATTTACAACATAACACATTGCTAACTTTATATCTTGTGAAATTCTGTATTTTTTTATTTTTACCTTTAAACACAAAAAAAAAATTAAATCTGAGCTATACAAATTAGAGTATGAAAAAGGGATATCAAAGCAGGTATGAGAGAAGTTTCTAATTAATATAGAAAATGCTAAGCCGGGCGTGGTGGCGCACGCCTGTAATCCCAGCACTTGGGAGGCTGAGGCAGGAGGATCGGTGTGAGTTCAAAACCAGCCTGGGCTACCAAAGTGAGCTCAAGGCCAGCCTGAACTGCATAGCGAGACCCTGTCTCAAAAAAAAAAAAAAAAAAAAAAAAATGCTACACAGTGATATATAAATGGTCTTGGAAAAACACTAAGTAATTCTCTTTTAAAAAAATCACAATCTAGGATCCAGGAAGATAGCTCAGCAGTCTAAGCATCTGCCTGGCAAGTACAAGGTCCTGAGTTCAATCCCTAATACCAAAAAAAAAAAAAATATATATATATATATATATATATATATATATATATATATATATCATCCAACGTAATAATAAACAATGAATATGTTCAGCTCCTTTATCAAGCATAAGTTGGTTGAGTGTTTTGGAGTTGCATTTGCAGCTTCCATCCTGGTCCACTGATCTTCAGGTCTGTTTTTTGACCTAGACCTTGTTAGTTTAGCTCTATAGTATAATTTCAGGCCAAGCATTATGATACTTCCTGACTTGGTTTGGTTGTTGGAATTGCTTTTGGTATTCTAGGTGTCTTCTGGTTTCACATGAATTTTAGAAATGTCCTTTCTAGTTCTGTGAGGTATGATAATGGTGCTTTCATAAGAATTGCATTAAATCTGTGTAATAGTTTTGAGAGTATGCCCATTTTCATTATGTCAGTTCTCCCTATCTTTGAACAAGGGATATCTCTCAATTTTCTCATAACTTCTTCAATCTTTTTCAATGTACTGTTTCTTCCCAAAAGAATTAAAAACATCATACTACAGTAATATGTGTGTACCTTTGTTTATAGCAGCATGATCTGTTATAAGCAGAATATATTTGTTGGACAAAGAAAGCTTCTGTCCTAGAGAAGGACAGAAGGGGGTCCCAAGCCAGTTGTCCCCAGGAAGCTGTCTCTTCCAGGGACTTTTATGAATAAAACCATGGGGTGAGGCGGGGTCTAAGGTGGTGAGAACATGGGAACTCCCTTAGGTGGACATGAGGTGAGACAAACCTATGGTCAACCAATGAAATTGTAAGAACCGTTGTTCAGGTAAAATTGATTAAATCAAGTGCCAAATGGGGAAGCGAGTCACATAGCAAGCAGGCATGAATAGGAGACAGGGTTTCTTCCTGTTGGGGGTTTGATAGTGACTCATCTGAGCTCTTGAAAGATGACTGATACCTATTTAGAATACCAGTCACTGATGCCCATCCTTAGGAAAGTATGTGGCTGTATTTGCTTCTTTTGTCTTGAAGTCTGGCCCATACAGGAGGAATGTCTGTCTCTTCATTGCAAAGTCACCTTGTGTTTCATACTTTCTCCTTGAGGGCCTGGCCCTATCTAAGTGCCTATAATATTTTTTTATCTAATTTAGCTACCTACAACATTCCACCCTCTGAAAAAGTAACCCAAACTGTCATGAGGAAATCATGGGCAATGACTGCTCTGGCTTCTTTAGGCTGAAAGAGGTCATAGTTGGGAACCGGCAGTCAGAGATGCTCTCCAGAGGTTCTGTCCAAAGGTTCTCAATAGACACCAGGAATTTTCATATTGGGTAGACATATAGCTTTTAGTCTGGCATATAAGAGGCTCAGAGTTGGATCCTCAAGGCTGAAGATGGGCCAGCCAGATAGTTCAACAGATTAAAGCGCATCTAATAATGAACAAAATTGATTCAACAAAAACTAAAAATCTGAAAACACTAGTGCTCATATAAGTTCTAACCAATGGAATAAGGAACAGAACTAAGAGGAGGGTTTTATTTTATTAATTTTAATAAGAGATAAATAACAGGACAGCCACAATAATTAATACAATGCATATTACTGTCTTCACAGTAGTTGTTCAGAATATAAGATGCAGGTATGCAGAACTAAGAGTTTCACCATGCTTCTATTATTATTATTATATTATTATTATTATTATTGTTGTTGTTGTTGTTGTTGTTGTTGTTGTTGTTGTTATTGTCATTGTTATTGTTATTATTGTGGTACCAAGGATTGAACTCAGGACCTTGAGCATGCCAGGCAGGCCCTTATGCTGGTGAGCTGTCTCCCTGGCCCTAAGAGTTTAACTACTGAAAATAAGAAATCAACATAGGTCTTATTTACAGATGTAATCATAAATATACAAGAATAGATGCAGGAATACAAGAATTTGAAAAATACCTGAGTAGAATTTATTTTATTAGATGAGATTTAAAATGTATAGAGAAATCTATACCTTTCTCAGAGAGCTACAGACATTCATAAAATTAAACAAAAGATATCTATTTCATGTAATAAGATCATTAGAAACCATATTCATTGTTTAGAAGATGTTATGAATGAGTTCTTCCTGACCACAGGTGGTCATGGGTAGTACACTATTTCCCCTGGTTCTAAGCTCCATATTCTCGCTGGGTGAGGAACTTCAGGGAGGATATTACTGTCTGAAACATTCTGAAGAAAAGCAGCCGATGCCCATATTTTCTATTTGGTTAAACTCAAACTTTTGTTTTTTCCTACAGTTAATTTCCATATTAACTGAACATAAACACTTGGAAACCCATTAAATATTATGTATCTGAGTAGTAATTCTTGGGTATGTAATAATTGGAAAAAGAGTCAAGAGTAAAATGTCTTTATGAAAGCTGGGTGGGAAAGCAGGAAAGTCACTCCAACTTCCTCCGTTCTCGCTGTGAAGCTGTCATGTGTCTAAAGGAAGCTTCAGGTTCCCAGTGTTACTCTCTAGTCTGTACAGCAAGTTCTCCGATCAGAGACTCCTCTCACCCCGCAGGATCCAAGAACGCTTGCCATTTGATCAAATAGAATTTCCAGTCCAACGCCAACTCTGGCAAACAGGTCAGCCTTCTGACTTACTTTTTTCTTGGCCTTTTTTACACCCACCCAGCATTAACCTATGAGCAAGTGGACTCAAGTTGGGTCCCTGGCAGAAACACTGAATAGGAGGAAAGCTTAAAAGTCCTACATAGACTTCAAATGCTGGTTATAGACAGAAAGGACTAGAGGAGCCTTCTTTTGGCATTTACTATGCTATGAAGGCCTTGTTCCTTGGATTTTTGCATATATTTTATCATTTAATCCAGCAACCACACACACACACGCGAGTGTGTATGAATGCCTCCACTTCGTAGGTCAGAATCCCTCTTCACCATGTCTGCAGCCATGGAGGAACCATGACTATTCTGCACGCCTACCTGCCCAGAGGTTCCAGCCTGGTGTTGTCTTAGAAGGTACTCAAGGACTACTCATTAATCAGTGATTGTATTCTAAAGACCCCACTAGGAAATGGCACACCTAGGACCCTCACCCAAGGCTGACCCACTCTCTGTGACCTTTTCCCCTGCAGTTATGAGTCTCAGTTTCCCTATCTGATTTTTCTGTGAGGATGTTAGCTTTCCTTGGAGTTGCAAAGAAATGTTTATCAAGTCAAAACTTTTTCTTCTGTTCCCCCCTGGAAGCATCCTGGGATGCTTTGAGAGGAAGAGTATGCAAGAAAGATGAAATGGAAGAACAGGAAAAGATCCAGACCTGACCGAGGTCCCCACAAATATTCCCCCTGGGCCTCATTACACATTTGAGCAAACATTACCTTCATTCACCGTTAAATTTCCTGTTTGCTTGGCTGATCAATTCCTCATCAAATTTTAATGCAGGGTTCAAACCGTCTGTAGTGTTTTAATTAGGCCGAAGATTGCAAAGTGTCTGAGGCAGGGCTGAGCCTCATCCAAATCTTCTCTTCCCCAGGCACTGTTGCCAGGAGGGGTGGGGGCTGAGCAGAACTGGGCTGGGCCAGCGCCAGGCATTCCGCAGACCCTGTTCCTAGGAGTGCTGTGCTCTCTAGTGGTGGCAATCTGCAGAGGAAGGGGGCTGTGCAGCTCGGTTCTGATTCCCTCTAGTCCCAGGGAATTCGTAAATTGCTTTGCCTGTCAAGCTATCTTCCATCCTTGCTTGATTCTCCTTCTCCATCCCAGCCACTTGATGGACCCACCAAATACTGGTGGACACAACTGTGTGCCCGGTGCTGGGCTGGGAGGTGCAGTGGACTGTAGCTCATCATAGAGAGGACAGTACATACCATTGGATGTGATGAGGAGTGTGGTGGGACATTCCTGCGGCCCTGGCCTCAGGGACCATGGGGCAAGCCCTCACCCAGCTCATTAGAAAGCCTGGCTCATCCTCACAACATTAAAAACCAACATGGTTCTTTTCAGAACCAGAGGGGGAGTCAGGTGGTCAGAACGTAAAGGCATTGAAGGAAACCGATTTTAGAAAAGAAGCTGGAAGGCCTATCTTATCGTCTCACCCTGAACACTTGTAAACCACTTGCACCCTAGGATATTCAGTGTACTACTCAGGGCTCTGAGAAGTCCTACAGAAAAAAATCCTGAGTTCCACTGTTGAACTCTTGTTCCCTTAGTTCCTGTACACACAAACACTAGTTAACTTCTCCCCCAATCCCTAGCACTCTCTGAATTTAATCCCTGTACAGTAAGACCTGTGACTGGCCGGGAATGAGCCATGCATGTCAGAAGACAGGATGATGTCACACGTACCCAACATGAAAGTCAAGGGAATGTATCGGCGACGTAGCTGGACTGACATAAAGGACAGACATTGAGCTAAGAATAGAAGTTCTGGAAGAGCTCAAATAGGAAGGTTCAACAGAAGTAGTGAGAAGAAACTGAAATCTATCTGAAGGTTCATTAATTTAAATTTTTATTAGATTTAGGAAAGCAAATGGTGAAATTTATGTATTATTGAAATTAGCAATCTATATACCTAAGGCACTTAGTAATAGCAGGATTTAATTGGCTGAATGAAGTGGTTTCCAAACTTTGCTGAGCATCAGTATCATAGGGAACATTTGTTAGTCATACTGATTTGTGGACTTTACACCTCAATAATTTGATTCCGTAGAACTGAGGTATTCCCGATGCTACCTGCTGCGAGAACACATTCGGAAACGATTGCTACAGTTTACCATTGGCCTTGACTGTCATTCTCTGCAACACCAGCTCCACGGGATGCCAATGCATCTTGTCCCCAAAAGTTCCATGTTAAAAAGGTATGTTTTGAGTTGGCAGTGTGTTCCAGAAAGACACCTCGCTGGGGAAAATGGAAACAGAGCAAGAACTCCAGCTGGAGCTGGAGCTACAGCAGGATGATGGAAGCAGAGAGGGGGGTGGAGTGAGAAAGGGAGAGAAGCTGGGAGAGAATAGAGGCAGAGGTAGAAGTAGAAACAAAGGTAGAGGCAATAGTGGGAGAGAGACACAGAGACAGACAGACAGGCAGGCAGGCAGGCAGGCAGGCAGGGAATGGTAGAGGTATGCATAGAAGTAGCCATTTCTCCTGAAATTACCTTCTATTTTCTGGACAAGAAAACCAAGAGGGCAGCTTAACAGCTTTCCCATGAGCACACAGCAAGTAATGTCGCTGTCCCTGGAGAGGTCCAAGTTGGCAGCCAGCTGACAGTTGCCGCAATGATGGCTTGCACTCACAGAGATGGACAGAGTTAATACAGCTACCATGGGGAAGTGTGGAGGAAAGAGGCGGTGTAGGCACTCTGAGACATTCTGAGTTCTCCGGCCCGTGAGCTACCTGAGTGGAAACGTCCACCAGGCATTAATGGATAATGTTAGCAAATGGAGAAGATTTGCTCAGAGTTAGGGCTGACAGGGGCGATGTATAGGTGGGAGCTGAGACTGGCCAAGGCCTCCATTTCCTCTTCTCTAAAACAGAAGTTAACGGTCATATCAATATGCATCAGATAGATTTTCTGATAAATTAAACATAGGGTTATCCTAGGACCCAGTGATTCACTCTGTATCCAACGAAGAACCGAAAACAGATATCCTAACAAAAGTTTGTACACAGATGTTCACAGTAGCACCTTCTCATGAGTTCCAAAAGGTAAAAACAAATCAGATGTCAAAAAACTAAAGAATAGAAAACAACATGTGATCTATTTCTACAATGAAAACTTAGCTAGCCATAGAAAGCAACAGAATTCTGACATGCACTACCCCATATGTCAGTGAGCAATAAATGCTAATGAAACTTGTAAACATTATGCTAAATTAAAGAAGTCAAATGTAAAAGCCCACCTATTATAGGACACCTGTATACAAAGTGTAAATAAATTTATAGAAACAGAAAGCAGATTTGTGGTTGTGAAGAGCTGGGATTGAGGCAGGAGAGTAAGGAATGACTGCCTCACAGGTAGCGCTTCCTTTAGATTGATGAACAAGTTCTGGAACTACGATGATAGCCGTACACCACCGTGAATATACATGATGCCACCAAACTGTAGACTGTAGAAAGGTACATACTTTACACAATAAATGTATACTGTATAGAGACCTTCTAAGGTCAACTGTAAATTACAAAAAGCTTTCGTGGGGAGGATAAGAGTACTTAGCAGGCCTCAAGCACAGAGGACTGACAGACACGGGCGTTGCCCCTGACGCAGCAGGTTAGTTATGACGTAGGTGCAGAAACTACATGTTTTCCGGTTCCCACACTTCCCCTCCAGTCACTCTGGGGTTATGCAGTAAGTCTGACCATGCAAATTTTTGGAAGAGGGTTACATGACTTAGCCCAGCAGCCTGAATACAACCCTTGCATTATGCAACTCACTCAACCACTCTGAGCCTAAGCCATTCCTACCAAGGAATATACTCGCCACTCTCCCAGCATAAAGATTAGAGTGCACGTGGAAGCACCAGCTTGGCGCAGCCCAGCGACATCGTTTCATCCTCCGGGACTTTCGCTCAAGACCCATGTGCCTGGAGCTTCGCTTGTGTGGAAGCATCTGCCTGCACAAGTCAGACCTACAGGCCTCCCAGCCAGCCTCAAAGGGTTAAAGTAGAAACAGACTTATTGACTGGTGCTGCTTGGCAGGTGCAGGGAAGCGTGACTGATTGGAAGCCTGTTCAGAGGAGGAGCCCGCTTTGTGGGCCCAAAATAAATAAGGGCCTGTCAATAGCTCAGATCCCTGAGCATCGACAAAGTCTGCAGTCTCAATAGGCAATTAACACTTTACAGGGACCATTACCCAGCGGCCTCCCTGCGTTTTACTGCACATTTTCTGCCATCGGCTCTGGTATTGAAGCTTCTAAATAAAAACATAAAAATGAGCTAGAACAGTCCAGCGCTTTGCCTGGCTGCAGACACTGCGTTGACAAGCGGCGGAGAGGTCTGTTTCATTTCTCCTTCCGACTTGTGCTCTAACTGTCCTGTACACTCACTCCTGCTGCACACCTGTATGTGCACGCATGCACACACACATACACACACACACGTGCAAAAGGTGTCTTCTAAGCATGTCACAGGACACATCAGAGCATGGTAAACAGGAGAAAGGTCAGGGAACTGCGGTCAGACCGCCTGAGTTTCCAGTCGGACTCCAACAACGCATACGCTGTGTGACTCTGCACAAACTATTAGGCTTCCGTTGCTTCATGCATAAATGGGAATAAGTACAGAATCAACTCCACAGGGCTGTTGTGAAGATTAAATGCTTTTAGCACAGTGCCTGGGTTCATGAGACTTTGATGAACATTAAAGGGGTCAGAAACAGGCTGCCCATCGTCACCAGTGGGAGGAAGAGGGAAATCTCCAATGAGCACTTCTGCTAGGATCCTTTTAGTGCCCAAACCAACCTGGCCTCTGCTCCTTTGCTTCAGTTTCTACCACAAAGCGCCTTCACTGAGCAAAACATATGCTCACTTCAGTAGAGGAAACCCCACATACATCCCAGACTGCCTGGGCAGTTTTGTTCCCAGGAACCCAGCCACTAAGGTTCCACCTCAGAGATAATTGTCTTTGAATCACCAGAAGTTCAGTTCATAGACACAGAACCATGGACAAAAATCAAAGCAATAAGCAAAAAAGATGTAGGGTTCTAGGCTGTGATCCCTTACTTCAAACCTGGAGTCTCAGAGCAGAGGACTGGCAAGAAGTTTCTCCTTCCAAGAAGACACAGCCTGTGGACTAAAAGGTTCTGGAAATGCCAGCAGCACTGACATGCGCGCCCTGCACTCCAGATCATAAGGCTTCTCCCAGCCTGGAGTCTGTAGCAGCAGCTGCTGTCACTTGATGCCAATGATCACAAAGCTAGTGCTGAAGAATACTGTTATCCAGATCAGAGCTTTCACATTGCACATGTGGGCCCCAAAGACGGGTGAAAGGACAGGGCCCACCGGTAGTTCAAGGGCCACCCAAGTTGAGGAGATGAACAGGAGTAATGGAGAGGGATGTAGGCTGCCCCCGTCACCTCCAGCAGTGCCACTAGGACCTGCTTGGCCTTTGGATGAGCTCCCAGAGCCTCCGGTGTAGGAAGGAGTCTGCTGTCTGAGCAGAGCCCAAGCGGGGTCTGCCTGGAGCCCTCTCTGTGCAGAGGGAAAGCTGAGGCCACTGCAAGATGGTTCTCCCAGAGGCAGAGCCTGAGCCAAGGACAGGAAGCCTGGGCCAAGGACAGGGGTTATAAAGAAGTGCTCTGAGAAAAAGCCAGTAAGGGTGTGGGCAAGCAGGATAAAAAGGACAAAGAGCCAGCCAAGGTGTCATTCTAGGGTCAGCCCCAGCCAGTCCTGCAGCAGCTCTGGACTCCCAGTCACACCGCTTCCACGAACTAGTTTAAGCAAAGGAGCTGGCCTTTGGGCTCCTGAGCATTGGCTTTGGGCCACATCATGCGGCAGGGCACATGAGCCCCCAGGCATTCTGGCTGTGGAGGAAGAGCTACTCCTACCCTGCTCCTGAGTGCCCAGGCCCAAGGCCAATCCTCTGAGGAAAACTGGAGATGTGAACCACCAGCAGCAAAAGCAAAAGCACAGAAGCAAAAGGGTGGGCATGTGGAGCAGGTGACCATAGAAAACAGGCAAGGCCTGGAAATTTCCTTCAGCCTCCTGCCAAGGACCACATACAACTGAGGTAAGACTCGCAGATGTCCCTCAGGCTTCTCTAGCACAAGACCAGGCAAACACCTTCCAGATCCATTCCTCAACTCAAAACATAAGCTGAACAAATCTCTCCGCACTTAACAATTCAGACTTGTTTTTGATTTGACACTGGGCAGCACATCAGTGTTTACTGCTAAGGTCACAAAAAACAATGGCCAGAACAGGGATAAGGCCCCAGGCCCCAGGGCCAGATGTGCCTCCTCCCCTCAGAAGTGAGCCACTCCTCAATGCTCATACTCCCTCTCCTAGGCTGTCTTTACTGCCCCCTCTCCAAACTCTGCCCATCTTTCTGCGCCCACCCCTCCAAAAACCTTTTCCGGTACACCCGAGAGGCTTCAGGAAACTTAGATGCATTGCATGTGAGTTACTGTATTCATTCACATGGACATGAAATGACATTTTGAGATTCTGAGTGTCAAAATCAAAGACATTTTGAGATTCTGAGTGTCAAAACCAAAAAGAAGGGCTTCTGTTCATTTCTGCCACCTTAAATCTTGCCTGAACATGGCTTTGGTTATCCACGCTAATAAGAAACATGTAGGAAAGGAAATTATGGAAACTACAGTTCAACTTAGCCAAGTTGACATAGTATAAAAACAACACAGGTAACGCAGAAAGAAACGTAGCCAGCGCACTGATCAAACCATGCCTGAAACATGATATCACGTAACTACGTTACGTGAATCAATAAACTTTATCATTCAAGCTAGTGCATATTGGCTTTCCTGTTGTTTTAAAACCAAAGGTGGAGGGCCAGTCAAATAGCTCAGCAAATTAAATCACCTGCCAACAGGTGCAGGGGCCAGGGGTTTGATCCCTGGGCTTGCCCTGCCCGCCCCGTCCCTGGGGGCACGGGGGCTCAGCTCTGGTAAGGCTGAGCTCAGGCACCAGGGCCTTTGGGTACCTAAATGCATCTGTAGCCTCTGACACTCTCCACCCCAATCCACAGAGCTCATCCCAAACTTTAGCGACAGGAGCAAATTATACACAATCACTCTTGAAGCCTTTAATACCACTCCCTCGTGACATTTTGTAAACTCTGTCCTCTGTGGTTGTTAAATTAGTTTACCATCATTTAATTGTTCCCACGAGGCTCTCATCACTCTCAGTGAAATAGAACTCAATGGCTTCTACTGGGCCTTACCCCGCCCCCCCCCAAAAAAAAAGGCCTCACAAACCACTGAAGAGTGATATTTAAAGGCATAGTCTTTGAAAGGAGTTAAGCCTGCACTCAAACTCTGGCTCCACCACCTTCCACATTTAATATTCTGAGTCAAGTTACTTAAATCATCTAAGCCTCCATTTCCTCATCTGTAAAGTACAATAGTAATGTCTATTCTGCAAGATTACCAAGAGGATTAAATAAAATCATGCATAAAGATTTACATAATCTTTATAGTCTCTCCATAAATATTATGACTCCTCTTTCTACAAGCATTTTAAATGCTCTATTTTTACTCAACAGAAGAAATAAAACTGCATTACAAATGATTAGACCAATACTGTATAAGAACTAGGAACTCCACGCTGTGGTGAAAGCACAGTGTCAATTCTTATGTCAATCTTTTAGAATGATGTTTAAGACAGCGAGTGAGGGAGAGAAAAGCCAATTGTGGAACAGAGCATGTAGCAAGCTTCGTTTGTGTGGAACTGATATCTAATAGTGACATACACTCGTATTTACTGACACATTTTTCTATGTGCACAGAACATGACTTGAATAATGTAGAAAGAACCTGTTACCAGAGGCTGCATTTGACAAGTCTGATGAGACAGAATGGAACGGGGCTAGGGAGTGAAGGAGCATGCACATTTATGCAGTTGGAATTTTTACCTTAAGAGTATGTCTTGCATATTTATGTTTCTGTTACAAGTTCTCTAAATGTAAACATTTAATATTCTTTATTCTGTATGAAACAGTCGTTCTCCAAGTGTGCTTCTCAGCTCACCAGCTTCAGACTCCCTGGAGAACTTGTTCGAAATGCAGATTCTCCAGCCCCCCCATCCCCCTACAGAGCCAAATGCTCCAGGGCAGAGGCAGACCAATCTGCGGTCTACCAGCCCCCCAGGTGACTTCAGGAACCCAAAATCTAAAAGCCTTGCTATAACTGGCCTTGCTTTTCTAGTGAGTTTCTTTTCTGCTTAAGAGAAAAAACGTATATCTTTACCCATTTAAAATTTCAGCTCTGTGGATCTATTACTCAGTTCCCTTGGGATGTCACTTACCTGCCACTTCTCCTCCTGGGGAACAACTTGAGTACCGAGATAGCTTCCCAGCAGCATGGCACTGGAGGGAGGCGGGGAGCATTGCAGGTCCATGGCCATCTGGCCTCGGGTCCATGAAGGTCTCTCTGTGCCCTCGTTACTGTAATGTGGGTTTTCCTCCACGGCGATGATCCATACCCCCTCTGTCCTGCTCTTCGAGACCATGGAGAACACTGGAACGGTTCCCCACCTCCCACTCATGTGCAGAACAGACGTGGATGTTGCCTTCGGGCCCTCCTCTAGACCCTCACATACATTTCTGTGCTACCTTGGAAGGACAATGCCGGCCACAGAATTTCTTTCTGGAACTTGTCACTTCTCAAGGGGCATCGTGAAAATCATCGCTTCCACGGTGGGCTGCAAACTTCACTTGCATGTCTAGGAGGATATCAGGATCTACCAACATGGAGAACTATGGGGTCACTATTGGACTCCTTTTTGTGGTGAAGTTTATCTACCTCTTAGAAGAATAATGATTTTGGTATCACCATGAGCCTTTCTGTCCCTGCATTTCACAGCATGAAGTCTGGGTTCTTAGTTCTTCTGAATTATCTCTTGGAATCAAGTTTCTGACCCATGCCAATGAAAGCTAAGGCTGTCACCAGCAGCACTTTTACTATATGAGCTGTAAACACACATTAACTCAATCTTGAATTTACCTATTTTCTCTGTATCATTCCTTCCATTCCTTCTCCAGGGCTCATGAAAAGTACACACTGACAACTTTACTACAGCTCAAATGGAACCGAGAAAGAGAGGAAAAAATAAATTATTTCTAAAACATAGAAGGGAGAAAATATTTTATTTACTTTTTAATTTTTTTAATTTTTTTAAAGTATTTGGCACATGATCTCACTACACAGCTCAGACTCCCGGTGATCCTCCTGTTTTCAGCCTCTCCAGTGCTGGGATTACAAGTGTGCACCCCCACACCTGGCCTTGGCGGCCAGATCAGCATGCCCCAGGACAAGGCCAGAGCGTCATGCAATGCCAGACATCGAACCCTGGTCCCTGTGCTTGCCTACCAAAACATGCATCCAATACAGGTCTGGACTTCTGAATATGTAAAGACTTTCCCAATTCAATAACAAAAGGTCCAAAACTTGTATCTAAAAACATACAAAGGAGGTGACTGGCCAAATAGCTCAGCAGATTAAGGCATGTGCAAGCCGGTGCAGGGGTCAGGGGTTTGATCCCTAGGCCTGCAGTGCCAGCCTTGCCCCTGGGGCATGCTGAGATGGCAATTGAGACAGGGCATAGTAGCACATCCCCGTAATCCCAGCTCTTGGGAGACTGTAAACAGGCGGATCACTAGGAGTCGGATCTAGTAGTGAGACCCTGAACATCCAGTAGACCTTTCCCTAAAAATGCAAAATAAAATAAAATAAAAGTAATAAAAAGCAGGAAACAGGGTGATCATTATGAGTCAGAGCTGTGTAGTGAGACCCTGCATAAAAACAAAATACTACTACTACTACTACTACTACTAATAATAATAATAATAATAATAATAATAAAAGATAGCTTTGTTAAAAAATAAAAATGTGAAAAGGATTTTTAAAAATCATGTTTCCACAGAAGATATGCAAATGTTCAAGAAGCACATATTCTGTGTTATTAGACATGAAGGAAATACAAAAAAAAAATTTTTTTTCACGTAACATGAAACCATTTTTTTTTGTTTCAATTTTTTTATTGTTTAAATTTAACAATGGTTATATTACATATTTTCATCATCAGATCAGTTTACATTAATACATACAGGTATTAAACAATTTTTTTTGAAGAAAAAAACGTACAAAAAATGTCCGGTAGCACTGTTCCAAACAGCCAAAAGGTAAAAATAAGACAACTGTCCATCAGTTGATGAGTAAATTAATAAATGTGGTGTGTATATATCCAGCAAGCTTCTAGTTAGCCACAGAAAGAATGGAATAGTGATATATGCTACTATAGCAAGATGACACTGAAATCATACGCTGATCACAAGAAGGCAAACACAAAAAACGAACACATATTTTATGATTGCATTGATGTGATTATATAGGAGAAAATCCAGAGATTAGGGATCCATCTATGGATTAGCGGTTGTCAGAAGATGGGAGGAGAAACAGAAGGATAGGAAGAAAAGAAAGAAGGAACAAGAAAGGAGAGGGGAAGGAAAAAATGGAAACAAAGCTCTTATGAATAAAGAGGGAAAGAAGGGCTGAAGGGAGGGTCAGGGAATGGGAAAAAAAGAAGCAAGATATAGTGCATACAGGTAAAAATCCTCTATGATGAGTGGGTCATCGTGTGCATCTAACATGTATGGATGAAATTTTTAAGAATAAAAAACTGATAAGGTATACAGACTACTATTTTGAGATGTCAGAACGTTCTAGAAATAGAGAGTGGGCTGGTTGCAAACTATTGGGAGTATAATAGATGTCACTGGATTTTTCACTTTAAAATGTTTAAAATGGTGAGGCTGGGGAGATAGCTCAGTAGAATAAGCCCTTGCCTGGCAAGTGCAGGGGCCTGAGTTCAATCCCTGGTTCCACCAAAAAATTAATTAATTAATTAATTAATTAATTAAAAAGAAATAAAATGTTTGGAATGGTAAATTTAATTACATACATTCAACCACAGAAAAAGCTCACAGTCAAAACATTATGCCACTTCATGTGTATCACTATAAAAATTCTAGTTATAAAGTAAAACCTTCACGGGCCCAGCAGGATGGCTCAGTGGTCTAAAGCACCTGCTCAGGAAAGCTTAGGTGGCTTCAGGGACCGCAGTTCAATCCCCGGCACCACATGCTGCACCAGCCCTGCCCTCAGGGCAGGCTGAGCCAGCCATAAAAATAAATAAACAAACAAAAGTTCTGAAACTAGAAAAATAAAAATAAAAAATAAAGCAAAACCTTCAGACAACTCAAAGGAAATGGGACAGAAAGAGAAAGCGGATCGCAACAGCAGGATAGTGATAAGGCATTGTGCTGAGGCAGCTGCGGTTAGATGATGGAGTCAAGGTGCTGGGTTCATGTTCAAGCCCAGGTGCTGACCATAAGGCAGCAATGTGCTCACCACAGGGCCGCTTCCTGTGCATCCTGGAGCATTACTTTTCCAAATCTCCTTTCTGCTTAGGTTGGACCCATGGGACAAAGGTGTGATTAATTGAAGGAGCAGAGTTCTCCACACTCTTGTGAGCGTGGCTGGACATAAGAGAGGACAGAGTTACCAGCCAGGAGTACTCATGTTCCTGAAGTTTCCATTCAAGTAAAAGCATCAGTGAGAGCCATCTGAGCCACCTCAGAGCGAGACATGCATGAGAGGAGCTTCCGCCTTCCTGAATCACATATGAGTGGATTTGTGACCCACAGCATAAATTATCCTGTCCTGCTGAAATGTATCAGCTGTGTAACTTTGAGGGAACTATTTAACCTTTCAGCCAGTTTCATCAGCTTTGCTCCCGCACTAAGCACCTATCTCACAAAGTTCTTAAGAAGACTGAGTAACACGATCCCTACAAAATGCTACATACAACACCAGGCATATGCTAAATGTTCAATAAAGTGCAACAATATAGCTGTTTTTGCTATTACAAGCAAACAAATTAGCTAGCGTCCCACTGTCATAGCATGGCCACCAATGCTTTGTTGTCAGGACTACTCATAGTTTCCCAGGCCTAATTTTACATGAGCAACAAAGCTTATATTCCTTCCCTGGCATTTCATTATAAACATTTACTCACAGTACTGTTGAGAGCCGCAGGAAGCCAGGAATTTAATCAAGAGTGTATAGGTGGGACTGGGCTTCCCTGCCTGGAGCACAAAGCTACCCCAGTGCTGAGAAAAACATCCTGTTCAGAAAAACATCCTGTCAGGTTCAGACCAGCTATTGGTTGCTCGGTAGCCTTGTGTTATGGGATGCAAACTTTGTAATAAAGGATCATTTCTATGTGAGTTGAGTTAGTCTCGCCCATCAGGCAGGATGGCGACCACCTAGCCCAACTTTTCATTTTGTCTCTTTCTGATTCCTACTGCCGTGTCTCCCTGGGGTTGAACCAGTTCACAGTAAGATCAACGGATCCCTACACAGTACTTCTTGGACCTTTGAAGAATTGAACAGTAACTCATGCTTCCTACAGTTTCCAGCAGCCCTTCCTTGGTCTATTGATTTATTTATTACCAATCATCACACTTTTCCTGCAAAGTAAGAGCCCTGCCCAAAATTTACCAGGTACGCTCTGGCAGTAGGAAAAACAAACTTGTCTCTTTCTAAGATATAAGCACTTCTCTAGGAACCAGCCTGCCTCTCTAGAAGCTCCCTAGCACATTTCCAGTTAATGAGTTGCTTCCATTGCAGTAGGACTTAGGCTTTTTCAAACTCCAGCTATTTCCTGTGAATGGGTCATATTTGTGTAGGTAATCTTCCTGGTATCTGGGAAGGTGTGACTCTAGAAAAACCCTTCCTATGGATATGAAAAGTCACAGATGCTCAAATCTCTTGTACCGAGTGGCATAATACTTGTACATGACATGTGCACATCCTCCTGTGAAGGTGACACATAAAATTAATCATTATAAACTGGACATGGTGGCGCACACCTGTAATCCCAGCACTTGGGAGGCTGAGACAGGAGGATCAGTGCGAGTTTGAGACCAGCCTGGGCTACAAAAGTGAGCTCTAGGCCAGCCTGAGCTGCATAATGAGACCCTGTCTCAAAAAAAAAAAAAAAGAAAGAAAGAAAAAGAAAAAAGAATTAATCATTACAGTCATTAAGATTGACCTCACATGACCTGATATTCTGCTTCCTCTTATGAAGCCATGGGATGCTAACAAGTCACAACAAAAAAACAGAATGACAGGTGAACTTAGTAGAAGTTTTCAGTTTTGGTTTTGTTTTTTTTTACCTCCCACTTCTGGCCTGCACCTTGTTTTCCAGGTAGATGGGATGACCACAGCTTTGCCTCCTCCTTTGGGCTTGTGTTCAGTTCCCACGTTCCTTGAATGATCAGAGCAATACTTCTACTGGAGTGCTTTCCACAAGCCTTTCAAAGGGTATATAAGATGAGAAAATCCTTCCGTGTTTTGCTCCCCCAGTAGTAGTTCTTCTCATGCACAGAAGTCAAGTCCTAAGGCCCTGAGAAAGCTATCAGTCCTTTGGCACACCAATTGCATGACTCGGTTGTTTCCATATAAGCACACGATAAGAAAGAAATATTGCCCTGTGCAAAATCAACTGATTCCTCCAGGAGCAAATCCAGTTATCAAGACATCATTGGTTTGGACCAGGGTCCAAACTAGTAGAAAATACTGCTCAAGTGCAAAATTTAGAAGACATCAAAAAAGAAAAATACAGCAACCAAAATAAGTAGCACTTGATACAATATTTTGTAAAATCAGAATCAATAATAAACTTTCAAAAATGTACATGGAGACAGGCTTTGTGAACTAAGGTTGACTGAGATCTGAGTTTTTTATAGAAGATACTCAAAAGAAGCAATTGCTCTGAACAATAAGGCAGAAAGATTATAATTTTGAATAATTATAAAAGTATAGAGGTGAGTTAAAAATGCAAGTATTAGCCATCTGAATAATAGTATCCTGGGATAGCAAGAGGGTAGATAGCCGAAGTTCACATTGTTGTAATGGCCAAAGAACTCTTTAGAAGAAGAAGAAGAAGATCAGAAAATTGAATTGCAATCATTTATGTGATCCACTACACATTCCTTGTATGTTACTTAGCCCCAGGGATTTCCACGCTGGTTTAAAAAGTCTCCATTGTACATTTAGCTGGTGCAAAAGACATAGGTGTTATTCTGGGCATGGTGGCATGCGCTTGTAATGCCAGCTCTTGGGAGGCTCTAGACAGGCGGATCACTATGAGTCTGATCTAGTAGTGAGACCCTGAACACCCTGTGGATCCTTCTCTAAAAATAAAAAAAAAAAGATATGTGTTGTGGCAGTAAAAATAATGCTCCCCAAACATCACATTTTTATCTTCAGAACTGTGACTAAGGTTTGTGGCATGGTGGAAATAAGATTCCAAATGGCATTAAGATTGCTAAATATGACTGGAGAGACAACACAATTGTCTAAGCGCCTGTCTGGCAAGCACAAAGACCCGATTTCAGTGCCTGGTACCACACACCATCCTGGCCCCAGAACACCTGATATGCTGTGCTGGGCACTGAAACTGGGTGTGCAGTGCACACTTATTATCCCAGCACTAGGGAGGTTGAGACAGGAGGATCACCACAAGTCTGAGCTGCATGGGGAAACCCTGTACCAAATAGATAAACAAAAGTGTTGTTTTTTTGTTGTTGTTTTTTTTTTTTTTTTTTTTTAAGATTGCTAAGAACTTACCTTTAAGGATATTACTCTGGATTATCTGAAATGTCATAGTGTAATCACAAGATTCCTAAATGAGAATGAGGAAACCAAAAGAATCAGAGCTAGGGGTGACATCCTGAGAAGCGCAACTGGCCATTCATTACTGGTCTTGGAGATGCAAGAGGCTCCAAGCCACGGAATTTCAGCAGTCTCTGATGCTAGAGTGGATGAAAAAATAATTTAATTCTCCTCTTAACTAACTAAAGTCTTCAGAAATGGTTCAATCCTTCCATTACCCTCATTTTAGCCCCCATTTCAGGTTTCTGACTTCCAGAACTATATGATAATAGATTTGTGTTGTTGTAAGAGGCCAAGTGTGTGTGATAAACACATACGTGATAGCAACAAGTGGAAACAAATATGAACTCTTACAAAGCAAGGACACAAAGTTTAGACAGAAAAAAGCAGAACCAATTTTAGCCTGAGAAAATTAAGGATCCATAGTCAAAGCTGGTTGGGAGTAAGTTATACTCTTTTCTGACATTGCCTAGGAAAAACCTGAGATCTTCAAAACGGCTGTTACACTGTGGCAGCAAGGCCACATTCTCTGATTTCAGAGTTGGCTGCGTCCACCCAAAGCAAGACAATTCCAACTGTCCCCCCACTGTCCCTGCTCCAGAGGCACTGAGTAGCCTGCCTCAGTAACAATAAAAAAAGAGTTAACCTTCTTTACCACTCATTCACACGTCTTCCCATCTTTCTATGGGACAGGAATCAATGAAAGCTGTTCTCATCCAAGTAAAAATAAATCTTAATCACCTTTGTAAAGAAGGAAAAGAGAAGCGAGCAGCGTTCTAAAAATGAACTCCCGTATTTAACAACTGTGAAGTGCTACTTCTTGCGCGCTACCAAAAATGCCATCACATTCAGGTTACAGGGTGGGCACCATCAGCTTGCTGATTAGGGAGCAATTGAAGGGGAAAGAAAAGTAAATGAAGACATATAAATAGATTCCATTTTTTCTTTTGGTTGGGAGAACTCTCTAAATGTGTAAGGCAAACAAGAATAGCTAAGCAGGCGACACATTTCCAATATGGAGATATCAGAGAGGACATTCCGGTACGCTCACAGCCCTCCATCATCTCATCCTAGACTGGAAGGACTCTGTTACACCTCCTGTGCTTACCCTAAGCCTTTATATCATGCTATGACTTCCCCCGCCCTCCTCTTTGCTATCAAAAATCTCTATTTGAGGGCCCAAAGTGGCTACATTTTTCTATGATAAAGTGTACTATCATTGGAATGATACTCGCAAAGGGGTGATATTCCCACTCTACTGACTTTGGGCATGGCCATCATCTTAGTTTCCTCATCACTAAAATAACAATATCACCTAAAATGTAAATGAAGAGAGATATCCTTAGGCCCACATTTTCAGTCCATGCTCACCTGGCTACAGTGCAGAAGCAGGATAGCAGAAGGGCATAAAGAAGGAATAGATGCTCAACCGGAGGACAGAGAAAGTGAGAGGAGGACCCAGGAGCAAGAACACACCGCCCTGTGACAGGTTGTGCCGCTGTGAACATGGGTGCACATATATCACTGTAGCATGTTTTTAAATCTTCTGGAAAAATACCCACACATACAGAAATTTGGAAGATTTATTTGAGTTCTAAATCATAACAGCTATATGACATATTGGACCAAATACAAGTGAACAAAGGTGCCATATGCCATGTCCGTGAGGAAGCTAGGATGTATTTGTTGCACAGTTCACCAGGCCTCAAGCACTTCTTTTTGGTCATAGGATAGCATTCCTAGACAGCGATAATTTCTTCTATGTAGGTTCTAAAATGAAAGGGGCACTAAGTACAGCTGCACTCAGACTGTGCATGCACCTATACAGCACAAGAGAGAAGTAAGATTCTATTGGTTGGTAAGACCGACATTTAGGAAGATGACTGTTATTGCAGCCTTACCCTGATACAACCAGCTGTTACACATCCCACTTCAGCGGCTTCTCCTCAACTTTCATCCTGCTCATTCTCTGCAATAGCATTTCCCAGCTTGTGGCCTGGGCATTTGAATGGTTTCAAAGGTCTTTCGAATCGTACTGAGAAAAGCAACTCAAGAGGGAAGGAGGAAGATCAATGGAAAAGCTCTCTCCAGCCATCTTTGTGCATTTGTGATGCCCCCTGGCACATCAAAGACTTGGGAAGTTATTTGGCAGAGGCAAGTGGGCAAAGGCCTCAGCTCTGGAGCTGGACGTCCTGGGTTTCAACCTGAAATCTACTACTACTACTATTACTACTACTACTACTACCACTACTACCACTACCACTACCACTACCACTACCGCTACCGCTACCGCTACCACTACCACTACCACTACTACTACTACTACTACTACTACTACTACTACTACTACTACTAGGTGAACGATCTTGCCCAGCCACTTCATCTCTTTGAGCTGCAATTTCCTCTTTTGAAAAGTGAAGACAATAAAAGAGCCCTGCCATGCAGTCATGAGGGTTAAATGAAATAATGCAGAGTAAGTCTTCATGGACCAGTTCCCAAATCTCAGAATGACCCAACTTTCCTTTGTAAACTCATAAGGAATGTCACAAGAAGTGTTTTAAAGTACTCAAGGATACATAATCCTGCTCAAAAATAATATTGAAATCTCTCTGGAGTAGCAGTAGAGGAAAACGTCACAATTTTCAATGGATGGTGAAGTTAAGGGTTCATCTGGTGCTATGGCTAGAATCAGGTACTGTTGCTGAGAAGTTTGAGTCCTGCAGAAGAACAGGAGCTGACCATTTTTCATATATGGTATCAGGACAAAACAGTCTCCATACTGCTTCCCTTCTGCAAAAATCTCCATCATTTACCCACAGGTTGCAGCCGCTCTGGGGTTGTGTATCCAAGATAAAAGAAGAAAACAGAACACATAAATATCCAGGAATGATGGGCATGGTTATTCTGTATCAGTGATGGAATGCTCTACCCCTTGAGCAAAAGTACCAAGTTTCTAATATCAAACTAAACCTAAGTGAAGACAGATGATGCCAGGCAGAGATATCCAGGAACCCATAATAAAAAAAACATTAACAGGAGTTCATAATCCAGATGGACACTCCCTCAAACAAAAATTACAAATCAAATTAGAGAAGTCAACATCATTTTCTGGAGCCAAAAAATAAAAAATAATAACAGAATATGTTTGTGAAGAAATTACCAAACATAGGGGCCATCCAGATAGCTCAGTGGTCTAAAGCACCTGCTTGGGAAAGCTTAGGCAGCCATAAGGACCAAGGTTCAATCCCTAGCATCACATGCTGCGCCAGCCCCGCCCTCAGAACAAGCTGAACCAGCCATGAAAATAAATAAATAAATAAATAAATAAATAAATAAATACAAAAAGAGAAATTGCCAAACATGCCAAGATGCCTCAATATCTACAAAATTTAAAAACAAACATAAACTACAATAATTTCCAAAAAAGAAGAGCAGGAGAACAGAAACATAGGTAGTTGCAAATCAGCTGGAGTTAGAAAAGAAACAGAATTATTCAGGAATGTAATATACAAATAGGTATACTTACATTACCTATCTGAAATCCATTACTAAGAATTGGCCTACACAGTTATAAGGGGTCTCTATATAGGTCCAAATTCCATAAAGTTTGTTGTCAGAAAAGGTGGGTTGGAATTTCTTGGCATAGACAAAAGCTGCTCCCCAGTAGCAAATTCTTCCTAAGATTACGATCCCTTGGACTACAGACCTCCATTCTGCTCTGTACGGACCTCTCTGCTGAATGAATCAGTTCAACCTAGTCTACCTAAAAAGACCTTCAACAACTAACGTCAACTGACGATGAATTTTAGTCACATCTGAAAAAATACCTTCACACAACACTGAGACTTGATTGTTTGCCTAAATAACTGTAATTAAGCCTAACTGGAACATCAAACAGAACATGGCAACACCATTTGTTTTCCATTACACCCCACAATCCTCATTCCTCTTTTCTCTCCCTGACCACATTTTCCCAGGATTCATTCCTCCTTGAATTCTTCAAGCATAGGATGTCTCACAGATTGTCCTTATGGTCATCTTCCCTATGCTGTTCGCACTATATCCACTCTCTTTATGCATTTGGTAGAGGGTCTCACTACATAGCTCAGACTAGTGGTGATTCTCCTGTTCTCTTCCCCGGCACTGGGATTACAGATGTGCTCCACCACTCCCAGACTCGGTGGCCATTCAGCACACCTAGGGAGCAGGGCCAGCATGTCATGTGGTACTGGGGATCAAACCCTGGTGCCTGTGCTTAGCTAAGCAAGAGCTTAGGCCACTGAGCTATCTTGCTGGCCATTTTATATCCATGCCTGATCACCCTCTATCATACTTTATAAATTTTAACAGCCTTCTGTGTAACATTCTTCATCCGCTGTGACATCACTTTTGAAATCCCAGTGTGTATTCTTAGCTACTTACTAGAGATCTAGGGAAAGGTATCTAATTCCTTTGGGATTCAAATTTCTTATTCTATAAAATCTGACTGTAAAGATTAAAAGATATACAGTAATATTTCAAAGAGATCTTCATAGCACCAGGTACATAGTCAATGTTCAGTAAATGCAAATTATCTTAATATTACTAATCTTCTAAAATACTATAAAAACTATTAAAGAAGAAAATTCATAGCCAGGTGGACCAAAATCTATAGATCATTGATGATCTCCTGGTCCAGCATGAACTTATAGGTCTGTACTTTGACAAGAAGCCCCACTGACTGGGACCACTCGGAAGGAGAGTCGGCTGACACAAGTACATGGCCTATTGAGGCCTGCATCATGTAAGAACAGAGGCAGACTCCTTGAACGCATTGTCCAAGGAAAATAGCTCACAAAATTTGTTCTATTTCTCTTGTCTGACAATTAAGGCTAATTACTGTTTGTTAGACTACAAAACAGAAAAAAAAGAAAAAGTTATAAATCTCTAGACCAAAGAAGCACAAATTATTTTTAAAACTCATTCAAGTGTAAAAGAAACCTCTAGGAAGCACAAATGCACCCTCTTTCCTGTACCAGATCCTACTTGCTAAACCTCTTATGAGACCAGAAAGGAGTGTGCAGTGCAAACTGTCTTAATTACAGTCAACACTCACCCACTTGCAAAGCGATAAGTAACCCACTGGCTGCTAGGCTCTCAAGAGCCTTAGTTTCCTGTATCCAAGGCCAATTTCCAAGATTCCACAAGCACCTATCCTCTTCCCAGATTTCAGGGATTTTGCATAGTTTTGCCACCTTTTATACTATATAAATCATGTATATTACAAATTGCCTTAAATCTTTTCAGTTTAAGACAACAAAAAGTGGGCCAGCCAGATAGCTCAACAGATTAAAGCACTTACTTCGGCAGACACAGGGGGTGGGGGTTTGATCACCAGCCTGCTGTGCCAGGGCCACCCCCAGGGCACACTGAGGCAGAGATTGAGACTGGGTGGTGTGGCACACACCACCAGTAATCCCAGAACCTGGGAGGATGAAAAACACTACCAGTCTGATCTGTGTAGTGAAACCCTGTAGACCCTGTAAAAGACAAAAAAAAAAAAAAAGTATCATTTCGCAGTTTTGCTGTGTGAGGGGTTAGGAAGCATCTTAGCTGGGTAGCTCAAGACCTCTGATGAGATGGCAGTGAAGATGTTGGCCAAGGCCAAAGAGCATCCAGTTTCAAAACAACTCACTAACGTAACTGGTTTGTGCTGGTTTGGGCTTTTCTAGGTCCTTACCTCTTAAGAGATCCATCTGTGCGTCTTCCTGATATGACAGATGGCTTCCCCCAAAGCAAATAATTCAGAGCACAAGCTGATACCACTAATGTCCTTTAGACCTTGCCTCAAAAGTCACAATCCATCATTTCTGAATTACTTATTTCTTAATGGACAGAGCTATTTAATTTGAAATAATATTAGTCTGCAAATCTCCTCCCACAAGGAGATAACACAATGAATGCTACGGTAAAACTCAGAGGGACCATTAGAGGATGAGTCCCACAGTTTACCCTCTGCCCTCCACCCCGTGATTTATGTTCTTCCAAAACTTCCTAACAAGTGTTATCTTACTATAGCATCAGCTGGCAATCTAGGATATCTCCGTATCATCCAGATGAAGAAGTGGCTCTTCTGGCCTAATTGTTCAAATACAAGCCTTCCCATTTTACGGACCTGTGAACTAAGGACACAAAAACATAAGCTAAACATGAATCCCAGAATCCAGAGCATGTACTCTCAGGTGCTTGCATGGAATCAAGACCTGAAAAAAATTCTTCATAGCCCTTGGCCATCTTAGTAATCTTCCTACCATAATTGTGTAGCCCGTATTTTTTTTTTTGCATCTTTATTTTTTATTTTATCATTTTTAATAATAACAATAAGATAGTTTCAAAATACATTCAAATGGTTTCTTACACAGTTATTGGTAGGGGTACCTAGGAGAAGGTTCAGGGTTAAACTACAAGGAAGTTCCCTGATATGGACAGCAGATGTTCGGTCTGGGTGCATTCCACACATTCCGTTACACTTTTGTAACTAGTGGTCAGGCTTATCTGCATGGGAATGCAGGCTGGGAACATAGGTCAGGCCGCACTTAGGTTGCAGGTGTTTAACATCAACCAGACTCTATTCTGGTGGTCTTTTCGGGAGTTAGAGTCTTAGGATACGTTCTTCCCAGAGGCACGTCTGTGGGGCCATGCAGGCTTTGCAAAAATCCCTCTTACAGAAATGTCTAGTAGCAGCCGGGCGTGGTGGCTCACGCCTGTAATCCCAACACTCGGGAGGCTGAGGCAGGAGGATCGGTGCAAGTTCGAGACCAGCCTGGGCTACAAAAGTGAGCTCAAGGCCAGCCCCAACTGCATAGCGAGACCCTGTCTCAAAAAGACAAAAAAAAAAAAAAGAAATGTCTAGTAGGAAGCAAGTATTACCTAGGAATTGGGGGCCTAAGGCACTCACCAATGCTCAGAGAATGAGAATAAAGCTGAATCTTTTGATTTTGTAAAGTTCAAGGAAATTTGCAGTGCCCATCAAAACCAAGAGGTGGCTGCAGTAACTAGTTTGTCTATCAGCATGCATGTGACACCTCCAGGGAGTACCCAGAAATGCCCAAGGGAAAGAGAATAGATTTATAAGGGCATCAAAATATAGGTCCAATGTAACAGGTGCTGTTAAGTTTCTTGTTGCACTACTTTGCTGCAGTCTCCAAGGTCATCTGCAGCATCAGTAGACAGCTTCCATGCCTATCAATAGATCACTGCCTCATTCACTTTCATCTCCCTGCTTGAGAGTTTTCTCAAACAGCTCCAGAGCCACTGGAGCTGATTCAGCTCACATGGGATGTTGAGGGTCAGGCTGAAGAGCCAGGGAAATTGCACTCCTGGAAATAACCTTCCATGAGTGAGCACTGGAGCTGGAGGATAGGCACCCACTTTCCTCCCTGTCTTTGAGACAGTTGCAAGATGTGCTTCACAAGTTGTCAGAGAGTCAGAGCCTGGTTGTCCCATCAAGCACATTAACACACTCTTAACTAGATGCCTCCCTTCCTGGTCTCTCATCTACACTCATTCACTGCACCTCTGGAGTTAGCTCCAAAATTATAAAAAGGAAAAAAAAATGTGCCACGTCTTTGATTCAGGTCTGCAAAGCTAAGGAGAGAAAAGTTAGGTCTATCCAACCCACTCACCTAAAAACACAAGAAAGCCTATGTCTTATCCAGGGCTTTCCCAGCACATTCATCTGGAGAAGTCACAGTCCAGCGTCCTCACAGGGAGACTGAGCCCTTCTAATCAGCTTCACTGGGTGGATCTGAGACTATAGATTCAGATGCATAGGTTCAAGTCCAAGCTCTACTCTCTGTGCGCTCTAAGTCTTTGAACAAGTTACTCTGCCTCTCTGAACCTTGAACTCTTCCATCAAATAAAAGTAACAAGAGTCTATGCTTTATAGAGTTAGAAGTTATTTATACACAAGCATTCATAAGTGGCCACTTGAGCTATGTCTGTCTGCTCCCTAAGGCTGAATCCAAGCAATCAAGCCTACTCTTGGCACCATCTAACAAGAGCCCATGACCCCAAGCCCTCACAGGAGCCAATGTCATTTCCCAGGACTGGTTATTTCATCTGTATGAAGCTCAATGTCTAGTGTGGATGAGCTCCCCTGAAATGACCCTCTAAGGCAGATGCCTCTGTTTGTTGCTATGGTCCCTCAGTAATAGGGGTCTCAGAAGGACTGGGGAGCCTGTGGCTCGGGGACCCTCAGCTCTCCTCCATCTGTCAGGCTTGTTTGAACTCCTGAGAGAGCCTGTAGGTGCGTCCACCCTTGGGGAGCTGTACAGGGAGTTGGCCTCTTTCTGCCCCAGCACACAGCAGCCAGGCCATCTGCTCACACGAGGAGACAGAGAAGTTCATCTGAGGGGCAGCCTCTTCCATGCTTGAACTCATGCACTCATTCCAGGGATATCTATTAAGTACACAGTACCAGACTGTGAACTACACAGTAGGATTGCAAGTTTTTCCCTAAAGAAGTTTAAAATTTGATGAAACCATGAAAAATAATTGGGGGTACATTATAGCCAGTGTGAGCAGTTCAAGAAGGAAGGCAAACACAGACACCTTTGGGAGTGAGTGGAAGAAACACCAAAGCCAGATTCAGAGGTCAAAGAGCAGTAGACATTTTGGAATAGATAATTGCTGAGATGAAATTCAAAAGAAAAGAGTGAACACAATCAAAAGCAGAATGAAACACATGTTGAGAAGAAAGCATAGAACATTCAAGCATGTGGAGATGCTACAGGCTGATTCTGAGCAGTGTAGAGCTCATTCATTGTACTGTCTGTATAGTATCACTTCTGTCCCCAAACCTGTCACACTCACCCACACACAGGAGCTTCGAGTTTCCAGAGAACTCCACCCCATCATTCAGAGATCATTGAGCCATTTTCCCACCTGGAGATTTTAACCTGCGATAAAGTGGTGGCTGAAACTGTCAAAGAAAGAAAGAACTCAAGAATTGCCACCACTAGGGTTTTCAGCAACAGGCCATTTTCAAAGATGAAACTCCTCCCACCGAGAGATGGACATGTGACCCCTCCCCCTTGAACTTAGGTAGGAATTTTCATTGAAATTATGAACAGAAGGACAGAAATTGAGGCAGGAGGATCAGTGTGAGTTCGAGACTAGCTTGGGCTACAAAAGTGAGCTCAAGACCAGCCTGAACTGCATAGTGAACACCCTGTCTCAAAAAGACCAAAAAAAAAAGAACAGAAATTGCTTCTACATTTGTCAGAAAAGACCATGTGGCTTCAGCTAACTTCCAGGGACCCTAGATCTCTGAGCCACTGTGCAATGATACAGACTATTCTGAAATTGCTACACTGAAAAGATCATGTGGAAATACATGAAGTAGTAAGAAGAGATGTCAGCAGAGCTCCTGCGTTCTCATCCCCCATCCTGGGCACCAGATGGATGAATAAGGAAGCCAACATCAATTCAACTACAACCATGTAAAACACTAAGGATGAATGAAATAGCGATGCCAAGATAACCATCTTAGTCATTTTCTCCTTGCTGGAATTCAATACCTGACACCAACAAATTAAAGCAGAGGTTTATTTTGGCTTACATTTTTAGAAATTTCAATCCATTGGCAACTGGCTCCAGGGCAGAAGTAACATCCTCCAAAAATAAAAAAAGTGCTTGTGTCATGGTGGCCAGGAAGCAGAGAGAAAAAGGAGGAGCTGTGGAGGTCAGTACAACCTTCCAGGCCATGTAATCAGTAATCCACCTCTTCCAGCCAGACCCCAGGCCACCGCAGCCTGGGAGCTAGAGTGCTGCCATGGCTTAAGCACCTGGGAGAAACCCTGCCCGTGAGTGCAGAAGGCTCTAAATATAAGCATCTAGATATAAATCATAACAGTGACCCTCAGAACCATGAGCAATGTTAATCGTTGCCTTTTGTGCAACTAAGCGTGAGGTGATTTTTGTGTAACAATGAATTAATTAACTGGATGTGGTGGTGCACACCTGTAATCCCACACCTAAGAGTCTGCAGCAAGAGGACTGCCACAAGTGTGTGGCCTAGTGAGTTTAAGATCAGTGTAGACTATATAGTGAAACCCTGTCTCAATCTCCCCCAAAATGAACAATGAATTAATGACATAGAGATGGGTTTTCTTTTGTGAGAGAGAAGGAAGCTATCACATGAAAACAAGTGCACAAGTGGAGGTACTGCCTGAGTCTTCGTCTAGTTGTTCCTAGAAATGCTTTAACCTAATGCCTTCCCTGAAACAATTTCCTTAGATTAGGTGAGCCAAGAAGTGTTTCTTCTTACAAACATTAGCTCACATGGGACTCTGTCACCTGCAATCGAACTGATACAAGTGATTGGAGATAAACTGAAAGCTCTTAATGTGTTTAGAGCACACAGCCTGGAGGATGAAAATAGTAAAAAAAAAAAAAAAAAAAAAAAAAAAAAAAAAAAAAAAAAAAAAAAAAAAAAAAAAAAAAAAAAAAAAAAAAAAAAAAAACCAAAAAGATGTAAGATCAAGACAGATCATTCAGTAACTGTAGGATGCAGCAAGGAACTTCGTAAATTTATATTACATCCATCTACACAAATGACTTGGAAAGACTACTGAACACTGGAGGTTTCAGTGTAAGGACAAAGAAGAATCAGTGAACAATTTTCATCAGAGATAGCGTGGAGATCAGCTCACCATGCTGGATGATGAGTTGGAAGATAATGACCAGGTAAGAAGTCCACTAGTCTAATGCAGAAAAGAAATGATAAGGACCTGAACCAAGGTAGGGCTATGGGAGTAGAATTTGGTGTAGAGTGGGAAAGTATTGCTAGATAGAAGAAACAGAATTCACAGCAGTCTGTGGAACTGCAAAGGAGGATGGGAAAACACTAAGATGACTTCCAAGTTTGTAGTCTGAGAACCTGAAGGCGTAATGGGGCTTTTTGCCATGAGGCGAAAAGAAGACCAAGTCAGAAGATACAGATGACAACTTGAGCTTGTGTGTGCAGAACCTGAAGTGTCAGAAACAAAAATACAGAAGCCAAGAGTAGATGACGTTGGAAGCTACCACATGAGACAGTGAGCAAAGAGAGAATAAGCCTCGTAGACACTTCAGTTTTCTTACAATCTATTCAGTAGAATGATAGGAAATTCACCACCATTATATAGCAAAATGGGAAGTAATGAATTCTGTGTTGCTAGAATTGTGCAAATAGAGATGAACTCTTGTACCTCAGATTTATTGCCAACTTTATGAGTCCAAAATAAGTTAAGTACTTACCATAACTTTCTTAACAAATAGGAGATGGGTACTTCATTTCATTGTCTATATCTATTGAGTTGTAATAGCCAGCTCCAAGATGGTCCCAAGAACTTTTGACGCCTGTTCTCCTATCTGACTGACTTCTGTGACTAAGAGAACACTACAAAAGGAACAATGTGTGACTTCTATCGGTAGCCATTCAGAGACACTTCCGCTTGTTTATTGGATTGCTTAGCCAGGGAACAACATGAATGAAGCCATGAGGCCTCAAGCATTCCTATGGAGATGGTCATGTGGAAGAGGAACTGAGGTATCCTCCCAACAACCAGCACCAACTCGCCAGCCACGTGCATGTGCCATCTTGGAAGTCAATCTTCAACTTCCAGGAAACCTGTCAGTGATTTTTGGCTTCAAGTTCTCGAGCTAAGACCTCAGATATCTTATTGCCTCTCTTGTTCACTGTGTGAAAGAATGAGCAATAAAATTCACACAGTAAGGTAAATAACAATGGTTATTCTAAGTCACTGAAGTGCTGTGGTGATTTGTTAACCCTCATCCTTTGATTACCCCATCTTACATCATATTGCCCTTGAGTATAACTGGTTCCAGGACGCAATCTGAGCTACGAGAGCTCATCTCTCTTTGCATAGTCCTATCAACACAGAATTCATTACTTCCCATTTTACTATCTTAGAGGTGGTGAATTCCCTATCATTCCACTGAATAAATACCAGACAGACTCCCTGTAACTTGGAATCACAGAAGAGACTTTCACTAGGTCTGTCTCCAGCTTTCCCTGGAGCTATCCCTGACCCAGTGCTGAAACCAGAACCCTCCACCACCACCCTCAACCAAAAGATCAAATTACAATTCCAAAAGGCGCGTTTGACTTGGAAACCTCAGCAAGAAAGTTCTGTTTTCCTGTATCTCTAAATGGAAAACGCCTCCTTGTCAGTTTGGAGCAATTAGCTGTGGGAGATGGTGACGGAGCATCGAGAGTTGCTGCGAGGGGGCAGAGTGGCAGCGCAAGCCCGGAGTCAGACAGACAGGCTGCAGATGGCACAACGAGATAACGCCTTTCACGTTTCAGAAATCACGTTGTCAACAATGTTTCCAGACTCAGAAATTAGCTGAAGTCATCAGGAGTGCCTGGCAGCAAGCAGCAGGCATCGTGGTGCGGGCCCCTCACTTGATGCTATGCACTGGTGCAAAGAGAAACTGGCAAGATTCACAGGAAAGGATGGCGAGGTGACTGTCCTCGGAGGCTGGAGAAAGGGCCAGCTGGAGGCACACTGTGACACTTGCTTTGGTCAACATTCAAAGCCCCAGTCTTCTGTCTCCTGTCCCAACAGCAGGAGATGAGGTTCAAGCCTCCAAAGGTGACCTCCCCCTTCCACTCCATAACTCGTGGACTGTCCTCTTTAGAGAATTACAGAGTACAAAAGTGACACATTTAATCACCCCTGTGTTAAATAAGAATTATACTTTTCAAAATCTTTCTAAAGTAGAAAAAATACACACCCCTCTATCTGGATCAGTCTATCAACTGTCTGAGCTTTCCATTGCAGGGACTTTCATCGGGCACCTTCCACCCTTCAGAAAATATGGCAAAAGAGTAAGAGGCTGATGCCCCGCTCACAAAGACTCCCACAGCTCCAGCCAGTTACAATGATTTGAGGATTCTGGGGGGCAGCTATTGTTACGATCTGGTTGGTGCCTTAGCAAGCACAGGAGGCAACAGCGATTCCAGATTACACATTCTACCAAAGAATATTCTTGGGAAAATACATTATTATCCTTTCTACTGAATCACCTCCTTGCATTTTCTTTGAAGAGAATCGGGGTTACTTCCTTAATTGCAGAATCCCATTTACTAGGGCACAGAAAGGAATAAGGGGAATGTAAGAACCAAAAGCTAGCCTTGACCATGTTCCTGTGCATACTATTGGGGGGGGGGAGGCTTATAGGTAACAGGTGGAAAAAGAGGGCAGAATTCGCCAATGGTTAAGGTTTCACAGACTAGAAGCTTCCAATGAATCTATCCATCCCTCAGAGACCTCATACTTCAGAGCAAGTTGGAGGTCCTTGTCTCCCTTTTGGAGATATGGGAAATCTGGGGGGCCCTTTGCCACTGTGATAGACAGAGCTGAACAAAAAGAAGAAACCCCAAGGAGTAGATTGTAAGTGAACAGTGAAGCTCAAGCTGTTACCTATGGAAAAGCATTGATGGGCCTGGCACTACGAAGATCAGTTAGCGGGGACCCATGACCCAGCCAGCTCCTGGCATTGACTAAACATGAAAGGGCCAGAATCCAGGAGAAGACAGCTCTGTCTTTGGGGGCCTGCGAGGTTATGCACCTGGAAGAGAAAGTCTTTTATCTTCAGCCAATGGTGAGACACAAGTGTGGGTCTTAAATATCCCCAATGGTTGCCAGGGTGGGCCAACTGAAGGTGGTGAAACCTTTAAGAACTGTGGTCTGCTGAGAGCACATGAGGACATTGAGACTGTGCCCTTGAAGGGGACTTGGGAAGCCCCAGTTCCTCTTGTTATCCTTGCTTCTTGGTCGACAAGGTGAGCATTTTTGCTCTGCTGTGCATGGCTAGAACACACTTGCCTTATCTTAGGAACAAAAGCAATGGGGACAGCTGACATGGGCTAGAATGTCCAAAACTGCGAGCCAACATGAACCTTTCCTCTTTATAAGTTAATTATCTCAAATGTTTATTACAATAACAGAAAGATGCCGAACACCAAGGGGATGCTCCTGAGTTGCTCCCAAGCCTCTCCACTCTGCAAAGCTTTTTCTGGAGCTCAGTCGCAGTTAACCCTGTCTCTACTGAGTGTCAGAGGCCAAGAATGAGGAGCTAGCCCAAATAAGTACCCTCTGTGGGCCAGACTGCTTACATAGATCTTCTCGGACTTTCCTCCCAAAGGACTTGGAGACAGGACAATTACAACAGTAGATGTTAGCAAATCTCTGAATAGAAGTATAGTTGTCATTAAGGAAAAACAAAACAACAACAAACAACCTGCTCCAGCTCCCTGGGTTCTTCACCTAAACTCTTATCCCTCACCAGAAGAGACTGAGCATTGGCCCAGGTTTTGCATGTAGGACTGTCTGGGAAGGCTGGGAAGACAGTCACAAATTTAAGCAAGAGCTAACGAGCCAATGAAACCAAGAGATCTTAGGTTTCTCCAAATTCCATCAGAGCCTGAGGAGGTCATTGGCCTTTCTTTTAACCAGAAGTTCTCAGAGTGTGATCCCTGAGTCAGTAGTGTTAACATCAGCCTAGAAGACATTAGAAGTATAAATGTGGGGACTTCATTCAGGTGTATTCCTAATACACTAGAAATTCTGGACTGGGGCCCAGAAATCCACATATCAAAAAATGACTCTGACATATGACCAAGTTTAAGAACCACAGTCTAAATGTAGAAGTTCAAGGTCATCCTGCATAGAAGTCACACACACACACATTCCATATCTGGATGGGCTACCCCATCCCATCTAGGTCCCTCTAAGCTCGTCTCTGTTGAAAATATGACAGGACACTCCAGCATCTGGAGCCCCCAGGGGATGCTGCATGGGGGGTTACATCTAAGGGTTTCAAAGAGCTGACAGTGGGAAAATGGGGACTATGCCCAAGAGGGCTCCCTGTGTTCCTGGGAGCACCTGCACCTCAGCCTGAGTTTTCTCCAAGACCCCTTAGGAATGAAGAGTTCACTGAGACAAGGTTTCCACTACCTCCCTGAACATTCTCCAAGAGGCAGACAGTAGGCCCGGGACAGGCCCCTGAGTCTGGGGCCTGTCACACCTGAGGAGGCCCAGAGGAGTCAGCTCAGCAGCTGGGCCTGACAGCAGCACCACTGCCGGCTGATGGATCAGTTTCCAGTGAGGGTGCTGCGTGATGCCAGCTGTGCTGGCACAGGCTTCAGATCAGCATGGCTGCATCACCCCCCTCCACCTCTCTTCAGGCTGGGACAGGGAACCAGAACCATCCCACCTCAGGCAGAAGTCATTAATCTGCGTGGGAGACAGTACCAAGACGGAAAGGGACCACCAGCTAGCCATCAGGTCCTGCCACACTCATCACAAGCTCAGCTGGGCCCTCCAGACAGGCGTCTGCCCACGTCAGGTACACCAGCCCACCTTCCTTTGAAACCCTCTTGGGTGTACACAGGGTCTTCGGTATACAGCAAAAGCTCTCTAAAAAGAGTCAGTGGTGGTAGGTTCAAATCCCAGCTCTGCCAACTACAAGCTTTGAAGTATTGTTATATCAGCTCAGTTTCTATGTTGGAAAACACAACTGCAGCACGCAGAGCTAAGGCACATGAAATAGCCTGTGTGGCGGGCCTGACACACAGCACACACACAACACACAGCAGTTTCACTCCCCTGTCCTCAAAGAATGCATCCGACTACTGAGCAGGCCCAAAGTGCCTCTCCCAGGCCAACAGTGTTCAAAACCAAAAGAGCGAGGGAGGAAGCATGGATCATTCCATCTAGAAAGAGTTTAATAGTGGCAAAGAAAGAGGCAGCAGTCCACCCAGAAGCCTCAGGGCCAGCTGATCCCTAGTACTACAACCTGGGCTATGGCTAGTCCCTAAGTTCTAAAGACCCCAGGAGGTGACCTTTAGAAGAGACATCTGATCATGTGCCATTTTTAAAGTTCCCAACGTTTTCTGAATACCAACATCACAAAGCAAAAGGGATTCAACATCAGTTTCACATCTGCTGAATCTCACCCTTCACTTTTCAGCCATTCAAAGAAACTTGCCAGGATATAGCAGCATCCCTGCCTACCAGTCTTCCCTGAGCAAAGACAAGAGACACTAGCTTAGTAGCACCACCACTGGCCACCAACTGTGTCTCAAGGGGCTCAGTCTCATGGCCCAGTTGAGTATGCTGAGGTGTAAATAGAGGCCTCTCTTCTGGATAACCTCCTAGGCTATGATACAGCTCTGTATACACAGATAGGAGGTAGTCACAGACCCAGGACTTCGATAGGGTTGGGGAAGCAAGTTATGAATGCTGGCTCTGGGGGAGCCTCTAAGATCTAACAGAACAAGAGCATCCAACATATCTGAGCATCTGAGCACAAAGCCAGGAGTCTGAAAACAGAGGATCCAGGTTCACATCACTTGCTATTTTACTGAAGATAGCAACAGAAAAAGCTCTCAGCTGATAACTTCCATGACCTTCATCACCATCATCATTACAAGTGAGTGCTAATATTTTGTAGTCCTCACCTTTCAGCTTTGAAATAAAGAAGTCTATACTCAGAAAGTATGTGGGGGTGAGGCCAAGATCCGAGATGAGTTGCTGCATGTCCCATCTATAGGGTAAACACTTAATTTTTTTTTTAATTATTGTAGTAGAAGACACATGGTCATTAAGCATCCTCCAAACACTGCCCTCTTTCAAACACACAGACCCCACTGTTCTTGCTAATTTCTAACACAGTCCTGGCATTTATCTTTCAGGTTGTCTTTGGCGCACTGTTGTGGCTACCTCAATGTCCTGATTACAAACACTTAACTTTCCTGGTCATTTGACTTGAGGAAGAGGCAAAAGCTGCATGATGCCAGATGCAGTTAAGTCCGTAGGTGAGCACCCACCATGCCATTCTTACACACTGCCTTTCCCTTGGGTGGCACCGGACCCTCATTGTATTATTTTATCACACACCATGAAGATAATCACCAAAAAAAAAAAAGGAGTTCCAGAACTTCTTCACATAGTAGAAAGGGCAAGGGGTTAAGTGTGTTCAAAGCAAGGGGAAGTATTTCGAAGGGGATTAGTAACAATACATCTTGTACTGTGATTCTTTTTCATTTTAAACAGACACCAGATTTTCCCATCATACCTCACACTCATTTTACCAAGAATTTTTGGCAACACATAGTATTTCTTCTTTTTGTGGTTCATCCCTGATAACCTTAACTCAGAATAATGATTCCTTAATAAATATGTAAAAAATTTGAGAGAATAATGCTTCCTTTTAGAATTTATTTATATCATGGCTGGCTCAGCCTGCCCTGGGGGTGGGGCTAGCGCAGCATGTGGTGCTGGGGATCGAAGCGTGATCCCTGAAGTTGCCTAAGCTTGCCTAAACAGATGCTTCAGACCGCTGAGCCATCTCACCGGCCAATGCTTCCTCTTAGAACTTTGCTATTAAAGTCTGAGTACCAGTTATTGGCAAGACATACAGACACAGGCAAGGAACCATCTATCTTGATGCATAGCAGTGGTGGTGAGCCTAGGCAAGCGTTTGTTGTCATTGAATGTTCTAAAAGATTTGCCATCACTGACTTATAGTATGATTTTGCACTTATCAATTCTCTTCCAGTTAGGATCAACTTCTTATTTAGCTTTGGGATTCTTATTTTTATCTTAATTTTGTGGCATGCCCCTAGTGATAAACCTACTCCTTCATCATTATGACAAGGACCCTGAGGAGTGCCCATTCTATGAAGCTGGGAGAGCAGAGCAATTCACTTGGGAATCCTATATTTGTGGATAATATATTGAGATAGAAGATTTGATATTTGCATTTGGGATTGAAGCCTCAAACCTCCCACTCTTCTGGTTCATCCACATCTGATTAGGAGGAGACCGATTCTAAGTTAAAAAGGAGATTTCTACTCCCTGGACACTGTAAACACGATGAGGAAGGAGTTATTCCTAGCTGAGTGAGCTGGTGGTACAAGGATCAGCCTCCTAAATAATTCTACTTAAGAACAGCTTCAATCACATGGGCAAGAATGCAGGGACTATTGTCTGAGGCCACCAAGGGGTGGTGATGGCATTCAAGCTGCCAAGAATATGTCACCACTTCTTCCAAGGAAGTAGGATTACTGGATGGGAGAACAAAAGCATAATATTACTGTGAGCATTCCCTGGGCTCTGTTTGTCTAAGTACATTTACCTGCCCACTTGTTCCCTACCATTCCTACACACACCACATTCTGTGCATCCCCAGACTGTTGTGGGCCGCAGAAGTTAAACACGTTGTTTTGTGCTTCCAGATAAATCTGCTTCGTTGATTGGGTTCTCTACAGTTGCAAGTAAGAGAATTCCAATGTGTGCACCGATGTTTATGGCAACACAATTTCTAATAGCAAAATCTTGGAAACAACCCAAGTGCCCATGAACCAAGAAATGCATAAAAAAGATACACTTTTTTAATACAAGGGAGTATTATTCAAGAATTAATAAAGACAACATGGGGACTTCCATAGGTAAATGGAAGCAACTCAGGACCAAACTCATAAGTGAAATAAATCAGAGTCATATGTGCAAGCATCGTATTGTCTCCATAGTGTGAGAAGCTGAAAGAGTAAATAAGATATTATAAACATATACTTATTCTGGAAATAATGTCATGCTAGCCTTCTAAAGTTTTTTCTTCCTTTCAAAATTGTGTTAATGATTTCAAGTCTTAGATTTTCATAGAAAATCGTTATCTTCGAGCAATTCATCTTAAAGTGTTCATGAAGTTCTTAATTTCTCTGTAATGTTTTCTAATGTTCTGTATATAGGTCTTGCAAATTTTGTGGTGAGAATTATCACTATTTTATATGTTAATACTTTTATAGTCAATGTGTTCTGTTTTCCTGTATTACCATGAAGTGGAAGCACAGTTACTTTTCAATAAATATTTTATTTTTAGAAAGAAAAATAAGAGAATTCCAGCCTGATTTAATAGAAGCCAAAAGAAAAATTACCATAGGAATTCTGAGATATCCTATGGGACCCAAGGACTGGAAGCTGAGATAATTATACTACTAATTTCTGTTAGTTCACTGAAAAGAATAGTTAGTACTTATATTGTTTGATCAATTTTACATGCCTATATCTGGTAATCTCAGTAGTTACTTTGAAGAAAATAATACGCAAAATAATAATCACTGTTAATTTTCTATCTCCTTGTTCAGAAATTCTTTATTTTTTGTTATTCTCTTTAAAACAAAAAAGAAACCAAAAACATTCTGCACATTTCTTCTCTGCTGCCTGTTTCTTCTATATGCTTTATTTGTCCCTCTTAAAACAGAGAAGACTTCTCCCCCTGGGGAAAAGCATGGCTTCCATTGCAAGGGGACACTAGGCTCCTCCACTCTGGAGTCCCAGTGGCCAGAAACAAAGCTGGGACCCCTTTGTAATCTCTTCTGCAGGAAGAAGATAGATATTCTTAAGACATAAAAATATCAAATCCTACTCCTACTCTAAATTCTCGTAAGGAATCCTCATCAGACTTTAAATGAAGTCAAAGCCTTCACTCCAGCCCCTCCTCTGACCTGATTTTCTATCCCTTTTCTTTATCATATTATTTCTGTAAGCTTCACCATTTGCCCCTGCCTCAGGACCTTTGCCTGTGCCACTTCTACATTCCACAAATATTAATGAAACTAATATGGAGAGATCCCTTCTCTCCTCTCCCAAGGACTCCTCTGTCCCATCAAATCTGTAGTTTTCAGCTCTGCTTCTTTTTCTTTCCATCATAAAGCAGCTGAAAACCTGTAATACAATACAAGGTAACAAGTATGAAGTCTGGGTTTGCTAGCTGATGACAGTAGTCACCTACCCATTATGGGCCTCATAGGCAAGAACTTAGTGGTGGCACGCTCTCTTTTTTGGGGGGGCAGCCTTCTTAAACCTCCCAACAGCACACTGAATTAAGTACCATTGTTAAATCATCCCTTTATTTATGCTTTCCTGACATCATTTATTTCAAGCACACTTTCAGCACTATTGATATAGTAGTAAACAAGGTAAGCAAGGTCCCTGCTTTCACGGAGGTGACTTTCTAATGGTAGAGATAGATATTGAAGAAACAAAAATATCTTGCATAGAGTGATCATGTCTATGAAGTCAATAACTACATATAATATTAAGACAGAGTGGTAAGGAGCTCTGTTGAGTGGAGCTGCCTGGGAAACTCTCTTCAAGAAAGTGGCATTTCAGATTTGAATGATAAGAAGACCTGTACAAAGATTGAGGAGAAGAACTTTCCTGGTAAAATAAGTCGGCATAGTCAAGGAACAGCAGACACCTCAGATCAAGGAACTGAGGTGTTGATTGCTTAAAGAAGGGCTGTAAGGATAGCCAATATTTTGTCCCTACCCCTTCAAGGTCAGTGAGGACTCAGGACATAGAGAACCTGTGCTGTAACATCCTATAACTCAGTGGTTTCTCAAATTTTTTGTTCAAGAAGATTATGGGACTACGGAAGAAAGGGACTGAAGATATACAGTGTTCCTAAGGAGAGTCACCTAGAGAGAAAACATTCTCTCAGGTTTTCACACAAAGCAAACTGACCCAGCAATGGCCGTGACTCATCCAGATGGCTGACACAAACAACAGTTCTACAAAGCACTGTACATGATTCCAAAGTAAATCCTGAGGAGATTTGACTGACCTTGAGAGACATAAAAGTTACATGTTTTGCTCTACAGGTCTTGCTTACACTCATACTTAACTAACAGCATAACAGCAGAAAAGTTTAACCACAAGACATAAATCAGAAAGCTATATTAGAATGCCGAGCTGTAAAAAGCTTAAATCAACAGCTTCCAACATTGCCAGTTTTACCAATAACCCACTGTGTTGATCAAACATTGGATTATGTATACAACTACTTTCTCTTAGTTCAGTGAGAAAAAACTTTTTTGTACCAATAGTGATTAGAAAAATTATGTCTACACTCTGTGCTCTGTATAACTAATAGGAGGACAACAATAAGCAGTGTATCAAATATTAGAAATGTACTTACTAACCTGTTTTGAAACCTTCACATTGTAACTTCTTATTAAAATCAATAAAAAATTAAATTAATTTAATTTTTTTAAAAAGAGCCTGGTCATTAGTGAAATTAACCAGACTTATATGTGTAAATATTGTATAATTTCCCTAATATAAGAACTGTAAAGAAGAAAACAAGAACTTAAGGGCATAACACAGCTGAATGTGTTATGGATTAAACAATGAAGTGACTGGAAGCAGATAAAGCAGAAAACATATCAATAGCAAAACCATACACTTATGTACACAGGATGAATCAGATATTGGTCTCAAGAACCTTCAAAAGGTTCAGCATATTGATTATAGCACAATGTAACGCTAAAACTATGTTTGGAATACATGTCACTCTTGTCTTTTTGATATGTACTGCTCCTGGTGTAAAC
>PVJA010005090.1:0-81348 GCA_004027025.1 Myocastor coypus | reverse complement strand
GATCAATCTTATATAACTATATGTATTAATCTAAACTGATCCGATGATGAAAATATGTAATATAACCATTGTTAAATTTAAACAATAAAAGAATTGGGAAAAAAAAAAAAAAGAACTACTGGCCTGACTTAGTTAAGTTTCTAAACTTTTCATATTGGTACAGTTGTTCAACCTTTATACCTGAGAACCCAGGTTTTCTGAGTACCAAATCTAAAAATATTCTAAAAGGTGAGTCAATTACTATGCTTTTACTGGATTTTACATTTTCTATTGCAAAAATATATCCATTTTCTATTATTACATTTTAGTTTACTATGTCTTTTTCAAGAGCAGAGGCCCAACAAAGTTACTTTGGCCCATCTTTTGGACTCGGTAAAATTGCTTTTTCAACATTTACCTATTTCTGGCTTGTTTTATGGCATTGCTAGAGAGACATGCTAGGTATAAAAGATGAAAATATCCTTATTTATGAAGTTAAAAAGATCAAACATGTAGCTCCAGAAAAATAAGGATGTGTTTCTCACAGTTTGCAATTGGTTCAATTTCAATTTTGTAGTAAATGTTCAGTGTAACTCCAATGTCTGTTACTGAATGCCCAATTGACCCTATAAAGATAAGGCTGTTTCATTGAATAGAGGTCTCGATACTTTCAGCACCTAGTTTTCCAGACTAGACACATGTTGTCACTTTTTTCTTAAATTGACCTATCAAAACAACCTGATGATCAGATAGTATCTACCATGTTGTTTATGATACTGCTTCAACAATATAAGAAAAATAATTGTTTTACTCAGTAACTTTTTTTTTCTTTTTGAGACAGGGTCTCTCTATGCAGTTCAGGCTGGCCTTGAGCTCACTTTTGTAGCCCAGGCAGGTCTCAAACTCACACTGCTCCTCCTGTCTCAGCCTCCCGAGTGCTCGGAGTAGCCACCTTGCCTGGCTACTCAGTAACTTTTAAAGAGGTAAAATCTTGAGGCTTAAACAAAAAAACATGAGACAGAATATGAAATATTTTCAGGTGTATTTAGTGTGCAGTGACAATCTCTGACTTCTTTTGGAGTAGAAAATAAAAATCTTTGTAAATGTGTCACTTTTCTTTTAGCTCAGTTAGAATTTGGTCCAAAAACAGTGGTCAACATACCTGACAGAGGAATTTATAGTTCATCAGAGAACATAGTACATTGAAATATCCTGTTATCTTGTTTAACCTGTCTTTACCTGATTAATGCTCCATGATCATCCTAATTCTGTTGCCACATAATAATATTCTATAGCTACATAAACAGTTTTCACCAGAAACCTTACGATCATGACAGTTGCTTTTATTCCTACCAAGCAGCTTACTTAGGGATTTCAGGCTAGTCACTTTTGCCCTTTTTTATTGTTCATGAGCCGGGGATAAAGCCACATGCCTCCTCACCAAGCATGTGGTGAGGATTAATTAGATAAATTTCAGTGGAGGTCTCTGAGCGCCTTAGGGTTGAGGTGTTTATCCATCCATCCAAGCAGTAGTGTCATTATCATTATCATACCATTCACTTGGATCATAAATAAAACTCAAAGCTGTTAAAGATAGAAAAGATTTTGCTGGCTTGCCAAGTTCTACCCATAACCTCTCTAAGCAGCAGGGCAAGATTGAGGGAGTCCCTTGACAGAAGACATATTATGGATTAAATCGATAGTTCATTTGATCAGAGCCAAAAGGTTTGTGTTAATGAGCTTAATAGTATTTACTTGGTGGGTATCCAGAACAGCTGTCTTTTTTGTTGTAGGCACCAGATCCAAAGCCAAGGAAAGTTTGGATTTAGCAAATCCAATTACTGCTCAGGATTTGCTCCTTTTCAAGGTAGCACTTGTCCTAGTCATGCATCAGTAATAGACACCCTGTGAAGTTGATATGAGATACATTCCCATTCAGGGATCCATTTTCTTCCTTAGAACATTACACTAACTTTATGTAATAAGGTTTATCAGACATGTTTAACATTTAGAGTGAGAGTTTGCCTTTGATTAAACCAAACAACAAATTCCAGATTCTCTAGATGTGATAACACCTCTACAAGAATTGCATTTTAATTATTTCTGAGCTTACAGAGGTATTTCTGATTATTTTTTCTTGCCTGCAAAGAACAAAATGGAATTCAGAGGACACCCTAATTAAAAATGAAAATGGATCATCATGCTAGTAGCTTATTATGAGATGAAAGCCCCATGAAAAATGAATAAAATCTTTCTCAAGCAGGGTCAGCTGTGTGCTTTAGTAATCTACAACACCTGGGTGTTTCACGTCCAACCAGAAGGCAGAGACGTAAGGTGAAAGTGACCTTGTCCTAGAGGAGAAGTCGCGTATGGAAGGAGGATACCTGAAGGAGCCGACTAACTGGCGTCTGAAACTGGAAATCCCTTCCAGTCAGTGGGAAGCAAAGACTACGCATACAGGTGGTGACTGGAGCCGCACCAACAGCCAGAGCTCTTGGGCTGTTCTTGTGAGTGTGAGCACGTCTTTAAGAATTTATTTTTAAAATCTTATTTTATTTTATTTTGAAGAGAGGAGGAACAGAAAGAAAAAGGTCTGCCTGGCTTAAAAATATAAAATGTCGTTTTGGTTGGTTTACATTTTCTGTCATTAGCCATTTTTTTTCTCTAGGTAAAACAGCCTTGCTTTAGTAGACTAGACATGTGGTTCATGCCTGAAGAGTATATAAATATTTCTAGATAAAAATTGTTTTTTCCTGTTTATAGCATGTAAAAGAAATTCCAGTATCTGATTTTGCTAATGGTAGGCTTTCTAGGATGTCATATTTATTGGTACATTAGATACCTCGTATTATTGTTTTTTTCATTTTATTAATTTGGTTCAGGGTCTCACTATGCAGCTTGGACTTGTCGTGATCCCCCTGTTTTCAGCCTCCCCATTGCCGAGATTGCAGGTATGCACCACCATGCCCAGACTTGGAAGTCTTTCCATATCTAAGTAAAGAAGATAATATTATTTTTCCATGCAGTTTTTTTGACTACTCAGTTTACTTTTTCTTTTGTTTCCTTTTGTCTTAGCCTCCAGCTTTGTGATTTCCTAGAGTTCTGAGAAACCATGTGATTCATGCTTTCATGGATTGTTCCGGGCTTACCCTCTGGTGACACAGATCACTGGAGTGAATCTCCAAGGCCCCAGCGTACCATGAGCTATGCTGCCCGGCCCATCAGCTTTAGCTGTGCACAGCTCCTGAGCCATATGTGTTCTCAGTGCTTGTAAGGAAGACTTGTCTGAGTGTCCACGTAGAGCACACACTGGACAACTTAAATCAATTTACCTATTTGTAAATTGTGGATGTTTTAGCCAGGATATGTGTTTTTACAATAGAAGTTTTTATGGTAATATCTTTATTTATTTAGGCCTTGAAAATGCTGTGTGCTGTAATGACCCAGTATTTCACCATTCCAATATTTACCTCTATAAATACTTTTTGAGAAAAATAAATTTCTTTCATTCATATTATCTTTCATTTTTTTTGCATTATAGAGCCAGTTTCAAGTTCCTAGAGTATAGAGGTTATGATGTAAAATGAATGAATGATCTGTCTTGATAGTTATTTCCAAGACAATTTTTATTCATGAAAATATAAATAAAAAATTTAAAGAGAATGTTATTATGTTTACATTATATATATTATAAAGTCATAACGCTTTGAGGACTCAACCAGTTTTTATGCAAAGTCTTATAATAATCTCATTTATTGCTCTTCCTTTAACCAGAGGTTAAAAAATCTGATACAGGAAATCAAACTGGATCCAGTGAGAGAATGTTATTCATCTTATCATATATATATATATATATATATATATATATATGTATATATATATATATATATATATATATATTTATTTATATTTATATATACTGTCTTGTGTGTTGGCAGGATTTTCTGAGAATGTAGGACAGGGTAGAGAGTACCCAATGTCTAGAGGTGGAAACTCTGTTCTCTTAATGTGTACTCCTAAACCCGGACTTGATTCTCTGTTTCATGAACTATATGCTATTTTTATGAATTTAGGCAAAGAAAAGACATACTGGTAACAAATGAGAACTGTTCTATCCTTGACCTTAATATTCTTAAAAACTTGTCCTTTTGTCCTATGCCAATTATTGTATTCTTTTGAAATTGAGAATTTCTGAAGAAAATTATTTCCAAAACAGTTAATATGTTTTAGCCATTTGATTATTTCTTTTGATACTTTTGTAATGACTGGAAAGCAAATCACGCAGATTTGTGCTGTTTTTCTCCCCACATGGCTTCTATTTGCCTACCAGTGTTGATTGTACCAGAAGATTAGGTGCTAGGAATAAGAAAAAAATTTGCCAATGTGTTTACATACACACAAATAGATATTGAGATTATTCAGATACTAGTATTATCTGTCTGTCTGTCTATCTACTTACTCCCCTGTGAGGGCAGGAAAAAGTGTGCTGTCTCTTAGTCTAAATTTTTATCTATAAATTTATCTTTGGTAAAATAAAGAATTATTTGTCTACTGTACATTATATATTACTCATTTCAGATTAATTCATTTATGAAACTAATCCAAGCTCATTCTCTGTGGTTTCCATCTAATGTGGCTGGAATGCGTCAAAATTTTCTTAAATATATGTGGCACATTAATAGCAATTTCTTTTAATCTTTTGAGAATTTTTAATGTAAAACAAGAGACTGCAGAAGGAAAATGTATGTACTTCATTGGTAAACTATATGTTATCTACGCATAACAAGTTTTCTGAGGTATTAGATTCTAACCTTTTTTAATCTTGGGGCTATTTTATAATTCTTTGTAAACTTATAGACATACACCTTCTATCTTGTGTGATTTTTAAAAAATTTTATGAAGAGAGTTTAAAATAGTATTAAAACAGAAAAAAGTACAACTGATACAGAATTTCACTTATATGACTACTACAGGATTTTTGTAATGCATAGTGTTGTCTTCCAAGCAGCTTTTCATATTATCAGATATATTTGAATAGCAATTTAAAACCTAGCAGCATATTAGCAATGGTAGATACCAGATTTACTTCTTGGTAAAATATTGCTGAGTGCAATTAGTTCTTCCAAGAGGTTTTATATTATTTTCTTTGTAAATAATCACCTCTCATTTTGTACATGAATCTTCGTAGCTACCTAAAAGATAAATTTACAAGAAATAAGACTTTAAAAACTATGTTTGCTATAAATTCACTTTTAAGTAAATTTTGTGTTCCTGTGGGCTGGACACCAGACATCCTTCTCTTACATTAGAGAAAGTTTAGAAGTTTCAGGGATACAGGATTTTAATAACTGCGTGATTCTCAACTAAAATAAATTTAATAGTCCATCAAATCTGCACTGAGATGAACTGTTCTTATTAAGTATGAATTAATTTGTAGTCTCTAGTTGAAGCTTCTGATCAATACTGATAGTAATTTGATTGTCTACAACAAGTCAGGCTCTGAGTAAATGAAGGTGAACAGAAAGTAGTCCTGGCCTTGAAGGACTTTATAGTCTGCTCAAAACTATAAATAATTTGTAATATGTGATATAATCTGTAGAAATATTCAATGATATGATAGAATTCCAAGGTAAAAAAAAATCTTCAAGTTGCCACGGAGCTATTTCCCCAGCCCCCAAACCATTAACTTTTAAGTTGCTTTAACCACTATAACTTTTTATTACATAAACGTATGATTTTCATTAAATGTTCTGAAATTAAGTTTAAAAAACCCTTCCCAACAACTTCTTAGTAGCTTTTTTTTTTTTTTTGGTGGGACTGGGGTTTGAACTCATGACCTTGAACTTCCCAGGCAGGTGCCACAAAGCTATCTCCCTTAGTAGCTTATTGTTACAACACGTAGTCATGGCAAAAAGGCGTCAATGTTGTTGGAATTAAAGCTCCAAATAGCAGCAATCAGAAAAGGATTTTGCTAATTAAGTGGTTCTTGCATGTTGTTTCATTAGCATTAAATGAAGTAGGTTTGTATTAAGGGGAAAATTGTTACAGTGTTATTTTTTTTTAATTTTAATTAATTGTTTTGTTTTTAAATCATTATAACTCTTTTTGGCAGTCAGCACTGGTTCTCGCCCACATGGACTATGGGTGCTGTAAGTGGTCGCAAGTTCATAGGTACCCAAATTCCGTGCCCAATCTTCATCCTCATTATGTACCATAGGCAGCTCCACACCGATTCTGTGTGGGACATCCCTCATTCCTTTGGCCCAGATGTGTTGTTAGTTTGGTGTCAGCATCCCCATCTTGCACATCTTGGCCTCTCTTGGAGGACCTAAAGGGATACACAACCATTCTATGAATTTGTCTGTGAACACTGATGATGGACATATGTCCAGTCACCGTGTGATTGACACAGACTGGCCATCTTCACACCGTTCTGCTTTTGCAGGGTGCCATCCTGTGTACTCTAAGCTGGAAAGGAAGAATGTGAAGACCTGTGCTGCTTTTATAGTCTCTTATGAAAGGATGATATAATGAAAAATGTTAGATTTGCTCCCAAACTGTCAAATGTGTCTAAGCCACAAGAGGCAGAAATAATTTTTTTTCAAGAGGAATGCTAGAAGCCATCTCTTTTTCTGAATGTTGGTTGGCATTTCTGAACTTAGCACAGCCTCAGAGGAAATTATTTGCTAGTGAACTGAAAGATGCGAATGAACAGTGAGAATCCTGGACTTACTCCTGAGTAGAAGGTGAACCTATGGAGTCTAGGCTTGGTCTCCTCTACTGACTGATGGAACAGTTTAGGATGAAGAAGCATATTGGGTCCCACTGCAGGTTCTCCATTAGTATACATGATTTATCTCTCTCACTCATAAGTGCACATGAACACACCTACTTAAACACACACACATTTAGACACAAGACCTCTGATGATTTAGAGAGTCCTATTTATGAAAAACTTGGGCTCTCTGCATTTGTAAAAGCTTCTCTGTAGAAAATAGGCACCCGCCCAGCCTCCACTATAGGACTACCTAAACTGCAGAGCTGGCAGTTCTCTACCTGTGTAACACTGGTCCTCCTGAGCAACATTGTTAGATTCCTTTTCCAAGAAAAGCTGTATAAAGTGACAGTATATAATACTATGCAGCGTGTAAAGTGGAAAGCAGGTAATCAAATCTCATTCTTCAAGAAATAAATTACTATAGAGTTTAGAAATCAGAGCCCAAGTTTTTCATAAATAGGACTCTTCAAATCATTGGAGGTTTTGTGTCTAAATGTGTGTGTGTTTAAGTAGGTGTGCTCATGTGTATTTATGAGTGACAGAGATAAATCATGTACACTAATAGAGAACCTGCAGTGGGACCCAATACGCTTCTTCATCCTAAACTGTTCCATCAGTCAGTAGAGGAGACCAAGCCTAGACTCCATAGGTTCACCTTCTACTCAGAAGGAGTAAGTCCAGGATTCTCACTGTTCATCCACATCTTTCAGTTCACTAGCAAATAATCTCCTCTGAGGCTGTGCTAAGTTCAGAAATGCCAGCCAACATTCAGAAAAAGAGAAGGCTTCTAGCATTCCTCTTGAAAAAAAATTATTTCTGCCTCTTGTGGCTTAGACACATACTTTTGCATATGTTAAAAGGTGGGTGTATTTAGAGTGGGGCAGGTAGATAATAATTATACCATATGGTCCTTATAATTTAAGCTAGGACTGAGTCCCAAAAATGAGAAGAGAATACATATTACTCATTTAATTTACATATGATTTAGTAAACGCAGCCAATATCCCAGTGGAGCAATTTTAGCACACTGAGACCTTCCTGAGAAATGTATTTGTTATAGGAATATAATACATGTTAAGCAAGACCTACAAGGCCAGAAAGAAATTCAGTTCCCTGTATGGCACTGGAAAATTCTGACTTTCTACTTGGAGAAAAATAAAGAAATCTCTGTTTTACCAATCCAGTAGCAGACCTGAAACATGAAGTGCATGACTGTGAAAGGTTAAGTGCAGCCGGCAGAAGAAACAGTGAATATTTCCTAATTTATGAGAAAAAATTTAGTTCAGATTCCAAAAGGATAAATCCTAAGACATTAAATGGCTTAAGTTGATTATGTTGAAATGCAATGTTTTTACTTAACAAACAGGTGCTACACAACTTCTTGGGAGGCAATATTTGCATGCAGTCCTTTTTTGTTTCTTTCATTTTCCCTTTTTGTTTTTCATTTTATTTTATTTATAGATATATTTTTATTCATTTTAATGAGAAAAAAGATAAAATAGCAATGAAACAGTTTCAAAATAAGTTAGTAGGATGTTTATAATAATTAATACCATGCATATTATTTTCTTCATAGTAGTTATTCAGAGGACAATATGCAGACCTGATATCTTGTCTAAATAATATTAGGACAAACTTTTATTCTCAATGAACTAAGACAAAGTAGCTATATATCTATCCTAAATCTCTTGTGTGTGTATATATATATATGAATATATATATATATATATGAATATATATATATATATGAATATATATATATAAACAAATTTTTTCTTTTTAAAGTTTCTAATACTAGGAGAAAATATACCATGTCTTATAACTAGATTGTAAGTCGGAGACACAGTATGAATAATAAAACAAAAAATATAATTAAATAATATTCAGAAAATTAATTAGATATTAATTAATTAAAATTAAATTACATATTTCAAAATAATATTCCAAAATTCAAAACAAATCATGAGTCCAGCTTAGAAGCCTGAAATGCTATGTATCATATGTATGAATCTGTAATTAATTGAGAGTACCCACATTGTATTTGAATAGGTTAATTTATACAAAGATATCAAATAGGAAAAAGTTTCCATGGTAGTAAAGAATTACTAAAAATAAAACATAACATAAATACTGGAATGGCAAGTATATGACCAGAACTTCTAACAGTTTGGGGATAGGATATTGCACAAAGTTCTCAAATTTTATGATGTAGAGTGAATTCTTTAACAAAACAAGAAAGACCAAGAAATTCAATGGGAAAAGAAGAAAAGGGTGTGATGTAGTAATTGGGATAAAGCAGAAGCTGATTTGTCAATGAATAGTTAAGATAATAATCTAAGAAATGGAGCTGAACATAATACTGAGGTATCTATATCACGCTGTTGTTAACTACAAAAGAGTTTTCTTCCAAGGTTGCAGAGGATGTAGGAAACTACAAACTTGAGGGTCTGCTAGTGGAAACAAATGATCCATTTTCCCCTAGGAAACCTGTCTACTAATCCTTTGCAAAAATGAAGACATGCATGCATTTTTTTTCAGTGGGATTGTGTAACACAATTATTTAGCATCTTCTTTGGAAAACCAAACAGTGGGTCCTGTTACAGTCATGTTACGGTTGCAGTAGCAGTGTTTCACTTTGCTGGATCAGTCACAAGAATTTCTCTTCTTTAAAACTTCTGTCATATATTCTAAGATTTGGCAAATACCAGACAATCTAAGGGTTTGAAAATTATTTTATATTCAGTGCTTCAGAAAATTTTATATAATATGATCCCATTTTACAAAATTGAGAATGATAAACTCTTGCTTTTTAAATATGTACATATGTATTTTAAATGTGTATGTGTAAACACGTACTGATTCTAGGAAATGATTTCTCCATCAGTTCATTCAGTTACAGACTTCGTGTTGTACATTTCAGAGGCTAAATTGTTATTTGCATCTCCATCCATCTCTTATGACCAAAAAAGAGGAAAGCTACTCTAGAATTTTCATGAGCATTATTAGCAGTCACTTACAATTTGTTTCCATTTTCTGTCCTTGTTGACTATATGTGAAGTTTCCCCATAATTTTATTTTTCATTTTTATTTAATTTAATTTATTTTATTTTTTATTTTTTTATTTTTTGTCTTTTTGAGACAGGGTCTTGCTATGCAGTTGAGGCTGGTCCTGATCTCACTTTGGTAGCCCAGGCTGGTCTCGAACTCACATCAATCCTCCTGCCTCAGCCTCCCGAGTGCTGGGATTACAGGTATGAGCCACCACGCCCGGCTTATTTTATTTTATTATTTTTATTTTTTTTCTTGTTTCAGAACTTTTGTTTGTTTGTTTATTTATTTTTGTGGCTGGCTCAGCCCTGCCTGAGGGCAGGGCTGGCATAGCATGTGGTGCCAGGGATCAGTGATCCCTGCAGCCCCCTGCAGGCACTTTAGACCACTGAGCCATCCTGCCAGGCTCCTCCCCATAATTTTAATTAGAAAGTATAACTCAGACTCTTCTGAGTCTTTGGCGTATAGTTCTTGGTGCTTATTTCCCTTTCTTTATGATATTGGATGCTTTGTTTCTCTCTATCCTGGAAAAGTCTTTATACTTTCTTATTTGTATGAAACTATATGAGTTAGTTTTAAAAAGCTAGTTCTTGTTATTTCAGTGGGGCTTTGAATCTTTTTCTGGTTCTCTTTTTTTATAGGATGTTTCTGTTCAGTTAAGTGAAGGATTTAGTCACTCGACCAGTCTATCTGATTGCTTTCTTGTACTGCAGACAAAATAACTTTGAAATTACCAGCCAAGAAGCCATAAAATTTTCTGTCCGATTTATGTCATCTTAGAAAAAAAGAAACACAAAATACTACACATTTCATCTTCAAAATTATAGGAGTTTATTGATTTTTATCTTTGAAAGTTATGTCAGTTAAGGAAGATTGTCCCACTTATTTTTCTCATTGGTGAGACAGAATAGCCAACACGCAAAGCTAAGAGAGGGAACATTTATTTCAGCTCATGGTTTGTAGCTGTTTTGACCATAATCAGATTGCTCCAAGGCAGTAGGGGTCCAGAAGAGGGCATCACAGAGGAAACAATTTACAGCGGGCAGGAGGCTGCCAAGTGGCGGCGGCGGCGGTGGCAGCAGCAGCAGCAGCAGCAGCAGCAGCTTTCGTTCTGTCTCTTATAATCCATCCAGGCTCAAATAGAGGGGCTTCCATCCCAGAATCGCATCGCTGGGCCCAGTACCACATCCTTAATCTCAGTTTCACACATCCTAGATCCAGTCATCTGTGCAAATGCCCCGTGCACCCCCCGCCCCGTGACTGCATGAGGCTTTCTGGGGACAGCTACATACAAGCTGTAGCAAAGATACCTTGCATGTACTCTTTTCAAATAGATTCAAAAAAGTACTAAATTCATTGTTCAAAAGCATGTCTTCCTTTTTATTTTGAGCCAGAGCACTGAGGGAAAGGAAGACAATAAAAATCTCTTTAAAGGATGTATGAAAAATGTTGACTTAGAATATCAAGCATTTAAAGGACATCTAGTCAAATGATTTCCTTTTATTGGTGCAGAAGTTAAAATTTAAATTCCTAGCTTCTTTCATAGATCAATGAGAAAGCCAATGTTAAATATACAGGGTGGATTCACTGCATACATTTTTTCATTTTGTAGAATATTTTTTTCTTTTTAAAGAGAATAAAATAGAAAAAAAACATTAGAAATGATACAGAATTTCACTAACAAAATGATAGGTGTTCAACAATGGTTGAATGCATATTGCTGAAGGCATATTGTTGTCTTTAAATTAGTTGTTCCGATTACCAGATATAAGCATGGAAAATTGGCCCAAAAGTTGAAAAGCAGAGAGAAAGAAATTTAACCATTAACTGTTCCTTTCAATAGACACACAGAAATCTGCAGTACAATTATCCAAGCTATCCTGTGTATACGTGCATCTATATTTCTTTTCCCCTTCTTTCTCATCCCAGTTGCTCCTGGCCCTTGAACATTTCCTTAAGGTCAGAGGGATATCATTTTAAAAGAAACATGCAGCAGAATTGGTGACTTGTGGCTGACCACAGTAATGCTGTTGCTGTCATGAGCCATTCTGGACAGTCCCCGGAGACCAGAGCTTCCCTTCGCACATCAATCATGCCTGGAGGATTGGATCGGTGGCTAATGATGTTACTGGCCTGTGGTTATGTTCACGTCTCTTTCTAGGAGAACAGTAATCTTCACATTTCTGCTCTAGCCCTGGGCAGGGCAGGCACGGAGAATAAAATTTTCTGTTTTCTGTCTAAAGGTTGGAAATGCTGCCTCTGAGGTTGCCCACGTGGAAGCTGACGCTACTGCTCATGCTCAGATGGTGCTCCTGTGCTGCACACTAAACCCAGTCTCCAAGTTGTGAGTAGGAAGCTAGAAGAAGTGTGTCACATGTTACTGATTCATAACAACTAGATAATTAATTGAGCAATTATTGCCAATGCTGGTAACATTACTATCACTCCCCAGATGAAGGAACCAGGCTGTAGACCATGGTACAGAAGCTGTGGTGTTGCCTCACTTAGGTCACATGCGGGAAACCAGCTGAGTGCTCATAGGCTCAGTATGAGAGAGGCATTCAAGTCAGATCAAAACGTTTACTTCAGAGTTTGAAAACAGAAAAGTCATCTGGTGTGTAGATAACATGTGGCTGCCATTATTTATTTCTATAGTGACCTATTTTTATCTTAGTTCCTAACAGTATGGCAGTGTATGTCCACTTCTGTGTGTAATGTTGGTTACTCTGTTTATGAGAATCAAAACACTGCTGTGAATTTAATCTGCTGATCTAATTTTTACTATTTAGCTAAATTTCTAAGAATTTTCAGCAACTTAGGTTCCCATTATCAGTTCGGTTATTAATTATGTGATATTGGGCAAAGTATTAAATTTTTTAAAGTGTGATGGATACTCTGTATGTGTGATAGGTATTTTGAATATTCCAAAAATGTGGTTTAAAGCCATCCTGTCCTTCTGTGGTGGTCAGATGTTCTGTCACTTGGACAACGTCCAACCTAAAGCAGGAAAGGCATAATTTTGGGTCACAGGTGTAGTCTCACAGGATTCAGGCTGTGATCAGCTGGTTCCTGGGCAGTGACATTGTGTAGGAAATCACTGTTGAGCTGGGTTGCTTGCTCCTGGCAGCTGGGCAGCACAGCAAGGGAACAGGCCAGAGCACAAGGGCAGCACTGGGTGTGCTACCTGTGCTCCTATCTCTGTGGCCCACCCAGATGCAGCAGTGCGGTGGGCCTTGTTAGTGCCTTAGCAGCCCCCAAGCCAGTGAGCTTGAGGCAGTTAAGCTTAACCACCATTCCTTTCTAACATTTCATAAGCTAATGAACTTTTAGCGTGCTGTTTTATGCACCAGAAACACATTAAAATGTATTGTGAGCTTATGATATTAATTAAATTAAGACATGGTTCTTGCCTTCAGGAAAAGTGTGGCTCTTATAAATGTGGAATGCCAGTGAGGAACTCCCGTGCTTCTGTATTTCTTAGATGACAGGAGAGACTTCAGTTCTCCAACTCTGTGGTCTGTGGAAACCCAGGACTTCCATTAATATTTCTGTTTATTCTTTGTATATGGAGATACTAACACTCTCAACCTCCGAATTTCTACTTCTTAATTTTACTCTGCCCTGCAGTGTGTTTCTCCAATGTAAATCTAGCTCCTTATTTCTCTCCCTCCCCCTTTCTTTCTCTTTTTCCTTCCTTCCTTCCTTCCTTCCTTCCTTTTTTTTCTTGTTTCTTAAAAAAAAAAAAATATATATATATATATATATATATATATATATATATATATATACATATTTGGTTGTTCCAGGATTGCACTATGCAGCTCAGACTCATTGTGATCCTCCTGCTTTCAGCCTCCACAGTGCTGGGGATTGCAGGCTTGCACCACCACGCCTGGACTCTATACCCAGCGCAGCCCAGGATCCAACTGTGGTCCCTGTGCTTGTCTAAGGTTGCCTAAGAAGGCACTTTAGTCTGTTGAGCTATCTCACCAGCCCCTTATTTCATTTTCCATGGGTAGATATACCTTTGACAACTATTCATGAATTTTGTAAACTTTGTTTCTTTAAAAATCTGAAGATATATCCCAATACCATTTCCCACTCACATCTATTGTACTTTGTCTATCACTTTCCATGCTTTTGTTTTTATATATGTATACCATGAACATTTAAATTTAAGCATTACTGCTCCTATAAATAGCAGAAATTAGCAGGACAGTTGTCCAAGCTATCCTGTGTATACACATATATGTTTCTTTTTCCCTTCCTTGTTTTATTTTCAAAATACCTTTATTTTCCTATTTTTGTTGTTCTTTTGGAATAATATATCACTGATTTTATTTGGGAAAAGCTCATTTTAAGAGTTTATAAATGATAGAGTCAGCTCAATTTGTGTGCAATTTGTATAAGAGTATATTTCTAACATTTTATTTTGCCATGTGTGCTGAATAAGCTTTTTCTATTTTTTTCCTTTCCCCTTTTGATCAAACTTTTCTTTTTCAAGTGTTATTTCTGGTTTCTTGTTTGAAAAAATGCATTTTTTTGGTACATATTAAGTAACTAAGAGCCGTGGTTACACCTGTTTCTGCTGTCCCTCTGAGAGAAAATCTCTGCTGCTTTTATCATCTTTCATTCTATCTCAACTCCTCCCATTATCCTGGCCTTGTTCTGGTTCCACATCCAGAGATTTTGGTGGAGAGGAGGAGCCCTGTGGCGAGTGTCCTTGTTGCTGCCCAGAGTGGACATCTGCTCAGAGTGGACATCTAGACTAGTCACATTTTTGTTGCTGCTGTTTTCTTTTTCTTCCTGGTGCTGGGGCTTGAACCCTGATGTTTTTTCACTGAGCTCTAGTCTTTTTCCCTTTTTGTTTTTTAGTTTGAGATAGAGTATCTCTGGGCTTGGTTTTGATGATGGTTTTTAGGCTTTTTTATTTATTTATTTTTTCTTGTTTCAGAATTTTTGTTTGTTTATTTATTTATTTTTATGGCCGACTTAGCCCACCCCGAGGGCAGGGCTGGCACAGCATGTGGTGCCGGGGATGGAACCATGGTCCCTGCAGCTAACCAAGCTTTCCTAAGCAGGTGCCTTAGACCACTGACCCATCCCGCCAGGCCCTAGGCTTTTTTAAATAAGCTTTTTCTATATACAATTTCATCTGATAAAAACGTATTTTATAGCAGACAAGAAGATACATAAGTAGGAAGTACTACTCACTGATGCTTTTCTAGAGAGAGACTCTCTTTAGGACATGCTTTCCTTACCTCTAGCAGATTGCATTGTAGCACATGTAGCGATCTACTGTGCAGCCTACAGTCGGTGCTTCTGTGTAGCCGGGTCCTGATGATTCTGCTGAACTTGACTGTCAAGGGTTTCAAGCCTCATGCTGATGAGGAGGAGTGGTGGGATAATTACTTGCTGGAAAATTTCCTCCAGGTTTTTGGAACCTGCCCAGTGTTTGAATTCAGAACCAACTTTTGAGAAGGCTAGTGCACACACTTGAGCACATTTTTGGTAGTAGTTTTATCCATCTTTGTCTGTATTGTAATGTTTTTTCAGAAACATGAGAGTCTTTTGTGGATTGCTCCTTTCTTTACAGAAGTCTGGTTTTTAGCTACCATGCAGAAGCTTTTGAAAACAAAGCGATAACAAAAGTAGCACGCAGGCCACTTCTTTGTTACGCAGGACTTTTTTCTCCCCTGTCCTTTTATCTTTTGGCCTTCCTTTTTGTCAGACGTTTTTGCATCCATCAGCCCACGTCTAGTTGAAGTAAGGGCCAGAGTAGAAGATGTTAGGAAATCAGACAATTCGAGCTTTTCATTTCCTTTGGAGCTTGTTATTTCAGTAGGTCTCTAAATCTGTATTTACATTCTCCTCAAAACCGTCTTTTAATAGAAAGCAGATATTAGTCGTTCTTCCTCTCTCGTTCCCCAAATGTAAGCCTCTATTATGCAGGTAAGATTCAGAGGCAGAGAATCGCTTACACGGAATGAACTAACTTAGCCCATGCTCGAGGGCCTTGGAGCCTGCTTTCCTAGGAGGCAAACTAATTGGACTGCTGGGCTTCCTTGTCCCAACTCAATGGGCAGCAAAATGGGGAACAAGCATGCAAAAGGAAATTTTCTCATTGTGGTTTTGTCATTTTCAAATTGTGTCCCTCTGGAGAGTTGGAAATGGGACACGAGGCAGAATTTTTACATAGGTAAAATGTGTTTTTAGAAACTCAGTGCTGATTGCATAAAAATTACCTTTGATGAGTGATACATTTACTTTTTAAGACAATTCAGATTTTACTCATCACGAAAAGTACTGTTATAGCACCCCAGCACTTAACGATAATTGAAAATGAATTTCCATGAGCAGAGAGTGAATGTTATTCCTTCCTTTGTAGGTAGCTTGTGTCTCGTCTTGAAGAAAGGGTCTTGTGAATTCTTGGGGAGTGTCAGGTCTGCGCTACAAATCACAGTTATGCAGCATAAATTCAGTGGCTCTGTTACTGCAGTGCCAAAATACCTAGCTCCGCAGCAGATGTTGAGAGCGCCATCTGGCTACCTCTAAGCACTCGCCCTACATATCTAGAAACAGTTGCCTTGGTCTGATATATTTTGATGTCATACTATTTGTTTATCCAGGTAGCATAAATATCTAGAGAGCCGAGTAGAGTAGTTCTCTATCACATGGGCGATGTGTTTCTTTTCTACTTTGTTCCCACATCTTGCCTCCCTTAGTGCCCCTGATTCTTTGTGTCCTGTACACAGGAACCCCAAATGAGCCAACCACTGTGGGTAGAACCTTGGACAGCGCTAGCAAAGGCATCTGTCCTTGTGGTATTTTTGCAGAATTTGCCTGAGTCCCCAGGGTCCCTGAAAGTTGGGCTTTTAGAAACCTCACTCAATCTTTTCAATTCTTTGCCTTAGATCACTTCTCTAAGTTAAGGAGGTACAGATACCATTTGCTACCATTTCCTCATTTCCCACGAAGGCTGAGTAGGATTGTAACTGCCTCCAAAAATACCACTAAGAACTATCTGCCTATCTCTGTCTGTGCATTGCAATTTCTTGCTGTTGTCTGCTCACCTTTTTGAGGTCCAGGCTTACAGACTCACACATACACTAAACTCATCATCACATGGTTGAGACATTTTCCACCTGAATTCCTTTAAGATTCAGTTTCCCTTCATGCATATCCATTACTGTTGTTATTATTATTACTCTTACCTTTATAACCACATCCATCTGGCTATTTTTATTGGAGATGGAGACATGGATATAACAATATCAAGACCAGTGAACCCAAAGCTGGGAAGAGCACCCACTCCTCTCCTACTTGCCTACTTCCCCAAATAAAAAGTAACCATGGGTGGGGGAGCAGCCGAGACAGTACCTGGGGCAGGTGGTGAGGAGTCACAACATGAGGGCAGCAGGGAGGAGACCGCAGGTGTGCTGTGAGGCTCATGGTAGTGGCTATGAGTCTGTGTTTTGAGCTCTGGCGACTTTTAACATTAGGATGAAGGCAAAGATAAGTAATGGAGTGCCTGGCAGGATTGCTCAGTGGTCTAAAGCACCTGCTTAGGAAAGCTTGGGCGGCTGCAGGGACCGCGGTTCGATCCCTGGCATCACATGCTGTGCCAGCCCTGCCCTGAAGTCAGGCTGAGCTGGCTATAAAAAAAAAAAAATAAACAAACAAAAGCTCTGAAACAAGAAAAAAATAAAATAAAAATTAAAAGTTCAAAGAAAAAAAAAGATGAACAATGGAATTGTGACTAGCCACTACTTTTGGCATCTTCTGTGTTCTTGCAGGGTTCTTTCAGTGTTTGCTGCATCTGGGGTTGCTTCTGCCTCTGCCCCAGGAAGAGCTGCATGGCTGACTCGTTCACTGTATACTGCACCTCAGTGTCAGCCAGGGCCCATGGCTTCACTTCCTCAAGGTTGTCATGTTGTTGTACTGAGTCATCATGCAGCCTGGTAACCATCTGCAGCCTCCTCACAGCTGGAGTCCAGGTCCAGTGCCTTCTGCTAAACATCTGTGTCCTTTGTGTAGTCCTCCACAGCTTTAAGCACAGCAGCTTTCCAGGTGTAGCCCTTGATGAAGGTCAGCTCCAGCTGGGTCCATTCTTCACAGTCCTTCACAGTGCCAGGTGGAACTGTAGGAGCTTTGGGTAGCAGGCAGCTCAGTTGCTGTAGAGTTTGGCAGCTCCTGATTTCTGTTTAATGACTTCTGTATACTTTCTGACCCAGGGTTTGTCTCTTTTCTGAAAACACTCATTGCCCTTGCTTTTTCTTCCAAAGCTGAATCAGGGCTGACATAGGTCAGCAATTCTTGCTCCTTCAGGGTTTCCCCTGCCTGATGGCATTTTTTCAGTACATCTAGGGTTTGGTGCTCTACCAAGGACTTGGAGAAGTGGACGGCATCTGATTACTTTTCCTCTTTGAAGTAAGAATTGTTAATTCAAGAATAGGCTTTGGCAATCTGTCAATAGCTTCCCGCTTGTCTCTCTCCACTTTAATGGCCTTCTCACAAAGCTCATTTATGACATTTGTTAAAGTCACTTTTTAAAAAGTGTACCACTGCTTGATTGGTGATGCATGTCCTTTTGGTGGGGTCCAGCTCCTTGGCGATCATAATACTTCAGCACTGTGTCAAAGTCTTTCTTCTTGTAGGAATCATTCTCCAACTCTTCTTAGTCCCTGGGGGATCCTCTTCCTTTGGCTGTGGATTGGTGTCCTTTTAGGAAGGAGGGCCAAGAATGGTGCTGTATAGCTATAGTCCCAATAGCCAAGGAGGCTGAGGCAGGCAGACTGCAATTTTGAGTTAATTGTGAGTCACAAATTAAAAACCGCAAAAGCTCTGTAGATATGCTCAGGATAGAGTCCCCAGTTAAATCTTGGAAACAAAATGAATTCTAAAGCACACACACACACACACACACACACACACACACACACACACACAATTACCAAAAAGAATTGCAAAAACTCCTGAATTTATTTATGTATGCTAACAAGTAACAGTGTTTGTCGGTGCGAAATGTAGTATTTTCTTTTTAAGGTTTTTTTTTTTCTTTTTTGGTGCAAAGGGTCTTACTATGCAGCTCAGACTCATAGTGATCCTCCTGATTTCTACTTCCCTAGGGCTGGGATTATAAGCATGCAACACCACACCCGTCGTCCATCACCAGCTTAGTGCAATCTGGGGAAGGAGATGGGGGTGGCGGCAGTGGTGCTGGGGTGGAGGTGGGGAGACAGTGCACCATGCCATGCCAGGTCTGTTTTCTTGATTTTAATAGAAAAACATCCAAATTCTTATATTAAAAATATAAAATATTCTGATATGAAAGATGGACATAGATATTGAAAGAAAGCAAAACTATCAGTCATATCTCATATGGCTCTTGATGCACAAATCTTCAAGAAAATACTTGCTAATTGAATGCGGCAACATATAAAACATTCATCCCAAGACCGTAAAGTTGGCTTGATCTCTGATACAACATACCATATTAACAGATAAAAGTTAAAAGTCTCACATAATCATCTCAATAAATGCTAACATGATTGGAGGAAGTACAGCATGTCATGGTAATAACCCTAAACAAGGGATATACAGGAAGTTTCCTCACATGTCTACTGATCTCACCGTGGATGAATCCACCCAAATAGTCCCATGATTCCAGCACCTTCCAAGACACATGAGTGGTTTTGGAGACATTCTAGGTCTGAACCATACTACCTTTTGCTTTCATTTAAATATGAAAGCTAAAAAAAGATCTCTAAGGGATCAAGAATAGAACACTGGTTACAAGATTCGGAGAAGGGCATGTTGGGGAAGGAGAGGTGGAAAGTGTGGTAATGGGCCAGCAGTGTAGCTGGAGGGGAGGAAAAGCTTCTAATGTTCACAGTACAATAAGATAGCTGCGGTTGACACAGGTAATTGAATATGTCAAAATAGCTACTAGAGAGAATTTTGAATGTTTCTAACACAAAGAGATGACAAGTGGATGAAGTTGTAGGATAGGGCAAGTGCCATGATCTAGCCACTGCAAACTGCCTGCATGTATTGAAATGTCATCCTCTATTTCACAAATACATAGCAATTAGATCAATTAACAATAACACATTTAACAACAGAAAATCTGACTTAGTGTCTTATTGAGTTTCAATCATAGTTTTCATTTTATTTATTGTATTACTCAGCTCCACTATTTTTGTTTGATTCTTTTTATCTCTGTTGAATTTTTCATTCAGAGTATGTGTTGCTTTCCTAGTTTATCTTGTGTCATTTTGGGTTGTCTTAAAATTATTATTTTCTTTTTAAAAAGTTTTATTGAAAAAAGATAAGATATAATTTCATAACAAAATAATAAGAGAAAAACAATACTTAATACATCACACATTACCATCAGTTCAAGATGTGGGCATTAATCACCTGACGAGTGGATGAAAAAGACGTGGTATTTTCATACAACAGAATATTGCTTAGCTATAAAGACAAACTCAAAGCCTTCACAGGTAAGTAGATGCAACTTGAGGCTATACTCATAAGTGAAATAAGCCAGACCCACATGTGTAAACATCATATTTTCTCCTTAGAATAAGAATCCAAAAGGAGAAATAAAATCTGAAAGGCATTACAGATACAGTTAAATGAAAAGAAACAGAACTTAAGGGTTAAACAACACAGAAAAGAGAAAGGCGAAAAGATAGGAACAAAGGTAGGGAGAAAAACATTCAAATATATATACAGGATGTTTGAGGTGATTGTACTAAGAATTTCCACTGTTTTTTTTAAATAGCAGTTAATGTGTAGAATTCTCACCAAAAATTATTATTTGAAATTATTTTCTTTTCAAGCATTTTATCAATTTTCTTTCTGTTGTTAGAGTTGTTGTATGCCTTTGGAGGTATCATGACAGCTTGATTTTTCTGTTACTAGTGTCCTAATGTTATTTGACTGCCTCTGATAGTACAAAAAGGCAGTTTTCACAGTAAAAGACTGTCCTGCAGACACTTGCTAGGGTACTGGTGTTGGCACTTGTTCCAGAACGAGTATGCACTCAGATGAGTGTACACTGTGATTATATGGAACCTCTTCTTCTTCTTCTTCTTCTTCTTCTTCTTCTTCTTCTTCTTCTTCTTCTTCTTCTTGTTCTTCTTCTTCTTGTTCTTCTTCTTCTTCTTCTTCTTCTTCTTCTTCTTCTTCTTCTTCTTCTTCTTCTTCTTCTTCTTCTTCTTCTTCTTCTTCTTCATGAGTCATGTTGAAAGTGGCTTTCTCATCCATATCAGGCTGCACACTGGCTTTGTGGGGCTTAGGAGGGTACACTCGTGAGTGTGGCGACTCCAGAGGCTGCAGAAGCCTGGAGATGCATGGTAGTGCAGTATAACAGGAGCTCAGGTAGAGGAGCTGACAGTGTGGCTGGCTTCTTTCTCTGGGATGATGAAGCATCGTGGGTTTCCAAGCAACTCTATAAATAAGGCCTAGTGCTAAGAGGCTGCAGGAAATCTTTCAGGAATTTGTGGTGCTGGTGGAGATTGTGGGAGTCTCTTTGTGAAACCCTCTTGTTCAGGGATTTTCTGGGCTGAGGAGAAAGAGAGGAGGCCCATGTCATCCATAGTGATATAATTCTGGGTCTCCAAGTTTTTGGCATTTCCTACATTCCTGTTTCACTCTAGCACTCCCTCTAGTCCTCTAGTAGAACTGTGTTTGTTTTGAGGCTCCTTAATTTGAGCCTGAATTTGGGAGCTGACTTTATGTTTTAAAATTATAGAGTCCTTCCAGGTTTTCCTTTCTCAAAGCAAACACGCTAAGAGTTTGAAATTAACTACCATCATTGCTGGTAAATACTACACCGAGACCTCATCTGGCTGTACAAATAGATCTCATTCTCTGACGTGATCAGAAGCAGCAGTGTCTGGCCATGGAAGGTGGATAGCCTCCTTTATAGACTGTACAATCTAATTCCTTCTTCCACAAATGTTGATTAAGCTGAAAGAGGACCTTTTGTAGAGCTAATTCAATAGCACCGTCTCCTTTCCTGAAAGGCTGGAGGATGATATCACCACCACATGAGGCCATTAGTTTCTCTTGTAGCAGAACCTATCATCTATCCACTTGCTGGCCTCTGCTGATTGTGCAGGAAGTTTTTCTAGTGCCCTCACTTTTTGGTAGTGAGTGGGAAGACAAGGTAGGACTCGAAAATGTAAGACCACACTTATTTCTCAGGGAACCAGGTGAAGCCTGTGTGCTGTCTAAAGTCACAAGATCTGCCTGACACTGTCTATTGTGCACTATTAGTCACAGATGACTTGGCTAGCTGTGATCAACCTGATATTATGGGCAGCAGGAAACAACAGCTCTTCTTCATCATCATGCAGTGTTTGACTCAGTTCTGTCTTTAGACAGCAAATCCAGAAAATCCACTGAACCATCACTTTTAATAGCAATGGACACAACTTTTCAAAGTAACAACAACCCTCAGCCTTGAATCACACCTCAGTTTGCCTCATTACTATTCGTTGTGTTGGTTCTGCCAGTAATCTCTGTTTTAGCTTCTTTTGGTATTAAAAAACTTAGCTTTCTGACTGAAACATTGAAAAGCGAGGGCAAATCAAGCATTTTTCTCTTTGTTCTGCTAACTATGCAGTTGCTTTTTGGTTCAGTTCTCTATGGTTCTACATTTTCATCTAGGAGATGGAAGCCCTGAGCTGCAAAGCCAGATTCAGCGAAGGAGCTGAGCACAATTCACATATGTGAGTGAAAATTTGTCCTTTCTTATACTTCTGTTTTGTTTTCTTTTTTCTTCTTCTTCTTTTTATTTTATTTAATTTATTATTATTATTATTATTTTTTATTTTTATTTTTATTTTTATTTTTTTTTTTTAGTTTCTGACACAATAATAGAACAGAACCAGGGTTAGTCACTTTCCTGTCTCTGGGACCAAAGTAACTAATATCAACAATTTAAGAGATTTGTTTTGGCTCATGGTGTTGGCTAGTGGTTGGCTAGGTTGAAGGCTGAAATGGGCTGGTGGGAGGGTGTGGTGGGGGGAAATATGTTCAACCTGTGGCAGCCTGAGAGTAGAGAGTGAAGGAGGTGTTGGAGACAAGAAAACACCCTTCTAGACCTAAATAGACTTTATCTCCTAATAGTACCTTAGAGTGCAATGGAATGGATGAACGCTTTGAGGAGTATAGCACCTCATGACCCAATTACTTTCCACACATGTGAGAACTTGGAGCATGTTCTAGATCTGAACCATAACAATCAGGACATGCAAAACAGCATTCTTTTGTTAGCATCTGTGAGAGGCTGGCATGGCTGCTATTGGGTAGAATGTGTTTTCTTTCTTTTTTTTTTTTTTTGGTGGGACCAGGGTTCGAATTCACGACCTTGCACTTGCCCAGCAGGCACTTGTGCCTCGGAGCTATCTCCCCAGCCCCTGTGTTTTCTTTTTTTTAAGATTTTTTTTTTCTTGTTTGAGAACTTTTGTTTGTTTGTTTATTTATTTATTTATTTTTATGGCCCGCTCAGCCTGCCCTGAGGGCAGGGATGGCACAGCATGTGGTGCTGCGAATCGAACCGCGGTCCCTGCAGCCACCTAAGCTTTCCTAAGCAGGCGCTTTAGACCACTGAGCCATCCTTCTGGGCCCCAGAATGTTTAAGTATTATTCTTGAAGCAAAGAATGGACTCTAAGTCACTGAAGATATGAAGCAGAAGGAGGGATTGTGAGAATGGAAAAGGCTCCTTCCCATCCTGGTTGGTGGCAACAAGGCCAAAGGCACAAATCGGGAGTCAGTACTGTGTGCTCAGCTACTTGGGTTGTGAATGTTAGCATAATTTACCTTGTTTGACAAAAGTAGTCAGGCCTACTTGCTGGGAGAAGCTATGAATGCTCTCATTTTTTGTTATATACTTGTTTTGGAAGCTTTACACACCAAGTGTATAAGAAATAAATTAGTTAAGTTTATTACCAGTCATTAGGAATCTAATGTAGGTGAATAAGTGTTCAGATTCTTTCATCCAAAAGGCACTGCAGTTTTAAGACATAAATTTGCAGAAACGGACACAGAGACATTAGCAGGCCTAGGCCTACAGCGGAGGAGGAGAGACAGTGCCTCCCATTTCCCTTTTCTCCTCATGTTAGCCTTACTCATTCTAACACAGCCCCAGCAGGGCATTCAGCCGGCTCTGACAGAAGCCTGTCAGAGAAGGAATTGCAGCAGTCAAGTCTTGTTTTACCTCCCCACCCTTTAACCAAGGTAACTAATCAAGTGATGGAAAAGTTTACCCAAATGATGACTTTTCCTGACAGTCACCTATTTAAGAAAGTCAGCATTTCTTAGGGTGTTGATGACAGAACTGAAGGTCACTCATGGACATGTGCCTCACCAACTGGAGTAAACTGCACTCCCTAACAAGTAGCCAAGCGTGCAGGGGTATGGCATGAGAGAGGACAAAAGCACTGTGCAGTTAATCAAGGATCATTTGGGGGAAAGGTTAAGTGTTTCATGCAAATGTATTTTCCTATTAACAAATAAAGATGCATCTGCTGATTGACAACTATGTGCTACATAACACGGGTTTCTTATTCACCGAGTCTTTGCATGCTTGCAGTGGTCCTATCAGAAATGTATTCTTAGATCCATTTTACAGAGAGGAAATAGACGCCAGCTATCCAGTGCCCAGGTCACATATCTGGAGAGCAACAGAAATGAAGGCCAGGGAGTTTGTCCTCACTGCCCTTCTTGTGCCGCCCTGCGGTGGCCTATGTTAGGGCCAACCACACGGAGGCAGGACTGATGCTGGGAGGGGAGGCAGAGGCAATGCTAGACATAGTGTGCCCAGGGACCTTCCTCAGTGCTTGCTGTCATCACTGCTACTGTCTGCCCACCACCACTGCTGATCACAGAGAGAGCTATGAAGAGATGTTCTCCCAGCTGTACATGTGCTGTGCAGGCAATGACAAACTCGGGCAGTTGACTTGCACTCTGTAGTTCTCCTGCCCACGAGTAGCTCACCATAGGCTCAGCTTTGGCCTCCATGCCATGCAGGGCCTGCTTGCACTGGCTGTGCTACTCAGCTGTCAGAGGAGAGCAGCAGGCAGGACAGTGACACAGTACTTCTATTAGGCAAATCTTTGCCCAGCTATACTTTCTACCCTGGGATTATTTTGTGAACACAGATTTCATTAGAAAGAGATGGATCTGAGCATCTGGGAGCTCATGCACTGACATCAGCTCCTTCTAATTGAGGTGATGTAGTTCTATTCCGATTTTATGCAAGCAGTGCAAGCTCTGTGTGCAAACTACTGATTGATTATACATCGAAGGCGTTTGAGAGTATTCGTGGTCCCTGACGATTTTGTCTTGCTGTCTAAACTTTTCTTTATTGTTCACTATCTCCCTTATCCATCACCATTCCAATACATTGCTAAAGTTTTTAGTGTAGAAATAGAAAATCAGAAGTATGCTTTACTATTTATCTTCTGATTTGCACCAGGCTCTGAGAGAGTGACCGGTGTGACAATGACGCAGAGGAACATTATTTTTTTCCTTCTGTCCACAATATCCTCACTGAGATACATTTGGATCAGAAGATGATGCTCAGGCCAGTTGGGAAAGCAGATTGCTCACATGCAGGCGCGCGTGTGTGTCTCATTACCGTGGAGCTGCCGTCCTCTAGGAGAGGCTGTGCTGCTGTGTGTGCCATGAAATCTCAAATAAAGGAAGAACAACAGCTGCAATGGGTCCCATCCAATAATGGCAAAAGGTGAATAAAATTACTCCCTCTGGGAAGTAAAATGCTCATTTAGTGGAGGGAAATTATCATTTCCTAGTAGAACATTTGGCTTCCTGAGAGTAAAAGTGTTGGCACAGCTCGACAATAATGCCTCCGAGCTGTAATGGCGCCCTTCCCCCTCCAAGAGCTGGGTTCTTTCCCTTAAATTTATCTTACAGCATCTTGCAAAGTGAGTAGGCTCAGGTGTTATTCACCCTCTTTTATAGATGGAGAACACAACAGTCTGAAAAATTTAGCAATTTGTCCTTGAAAGCCTAGACATCAATCTAGATCATGTTTCCTCAAACTTGACACTATTGACATTTTTGACCAGTTAGTTCTTTGCTGGCAGCTGCCTTGTGTACTCTAGGATTTTGTCAAAATTCCCTGTCTCTATCCACTAGATGCCAGTAATGCCACTTGTTGTGACAACCAAAATGTCTCCAGAGTGTCACTGTCCCCTGAGGGGCAAAGTCATTTTCTACTTAGAAACAGTGATCTATGTTAATCAGCTTGGAAAATCTGGAGCCTATAGGAAGCCTTGAGCAGAGCTTAAAATAAATAAAGCTTGCTCTTTCAATTGCCCAGTTTCTCCACTATGTAACAACAGGACTTGTATAATGTTCACCATCTTAAGGGTTTTACACATTAACTGATTTAATTCTTATGGTGATTTTGTTTGAATCTCATTTTGCACACATAAAAGAGAAATTTAGCCAACCTGCCCGAAGTTTATTCACCACAGAAGCAAGGCTGGCTGTATAGGCAGTCAGCCCCTGCAACCCATAGGGTCATAGGTTCAGGGGGCTTGGTACATGGCTTAAAGTTGTGTTGCCACTGTACTAAGACTTCATCAGGTTCTCTCAAGTTTGGGCAAGGGGCCTTACGTTTTCATTTGGCTTTTTCACAAGTTACATAGTCCTAGGAAAAGCCAAGAGCTGAGCCCAAAAGCCTCAAAGCACATATGGACTATGTTCTAAACATCTCACCATATAGTCTCTCACTTATTTTCACTTTATTCATTCACTCATTTATTCACTTACCAGGAACTTATTATGAACAAGCTACTGGACTTGACTATGGGAATAGGAGAGACACAACAGATGTTGTCTCTTCTCTTCTGGAGCCTAAGGAGGGGCACAGGCCAGTCAACAGGCATGTGAAGTTTGGCTGGGTGGATGGAAAGGGAGGAAAGGCCAGTTGCCATGGAAGCAGATCAGAGGGTGTGGAACTCAGGCGGGGGTGGGGGGTGGGAGTGGGGATGGGGGGCCGTTGAGAAGGTTTACAAGTCAAAACATAAGGGCTGGGTGAGTTACAAATTGGAATTAACACGAGCAAGTGTGATACAAGGCAAAGGGAGGAGGAGGAGTACATATGCCGAGAAGGGATGTGTGACACAGTTAGGGAATAACAGTGACCCAGCACAGACTGAGTGTGGAATTAGCTTTCACCACAGTGGTACCATTGCAGCACTATCTCGATGGCTTATTAAATCACTTCTCAGTCTTGTTTCAGGTGATATGCTGTTGAACTGTGACCTTGGCATTGCTGCCTAGGTTTCCCTTTAGGATGAAGGCTAGAAGAGTAGTTCCCAACTGGGACATGTCATTTTCATGATAGAGGGAAGATAAAAGCGATAGACAAGATAGAAATGGTCAGTTGCACATGCGGCTAAGCTCCTCACGAGCAGAGAGCTCCCAACAATGGGCAGGTATGCGGTGCTCTAAAAGCCAACAATATAGTCCCTCCTAGGAGGGGAGTGTTTGGAAACCACCAGGAGCCAGTTTATGTTAAATTATGTTAAGTTAAAGTGTTTAGGCAGAATCTATTATTCCTATCAGCTACTCTTTATTTTTTCTGAAGTGTCGTGCTCACAACTTGCTTTCAAAAAACAAAAAGACTCATGAGGAACAAACCAAAATGGAAGAAGATAAGTCCATTACAGGGCTAGGGAGTTAGCTCAGCAGTCTAAGCACCTGCCTGACAAGTGCAGGGATCCAGGTTTGATCTCTAGTCCCACATGTGATGCCGGCCCTGGAACTCAGAGCATGCACTGCAGGCCCCTTAAATCAAAAGTGCCGGTGCACGCCTATACTCACAGCATTGGGGAGACTGAGACAGGAGGATCACTATGAGTCCTTGCTGCATAGCGAGACCCTGTACCACATAATAAATAAATAAAAAGACACAAGAAAGTCCATTTCACACTAGACACAACTATTCATACAAAATATTTATATTTTTTACAGGAATAGGGAGCAGAGTTATTGTTTACCAGTGTACTATAAGGGTGGATTTTGACTTTGAGGTTGAGGAAGGCATTACTTACAATCTTAGAAATCATACCTCTTCACTCTGTTGACTTTGCTAGTTTGGCCCTATTGATTAGAATCAATCCATCAATAATTATCTGTTACTTTCTTCCCTTTAAGACAATCATGACATCTGAATGCATATCTTTAAGCTATAATCAATGTTGATGAGTGTCAGCCCCATAAAGCAGGTGAATCTCGACTGCTGATGTACCTGCATTTAATAAAAATTAATTCTATTGATGCTGTAGGAATTTGTGCAAGTTATCCAACATTTTGGATGCTTGATTGTCTCTTTTGCAAATAAGATTATAATATCTCTTTTATAATCACAAACGCAACAAAAATAATGACTTTTATTCAGCACTTCCAGGTGTAGGTAAATAGCTGATCTTGAATACTACACTTTAAACTCTGCCATGACTCTAGAGAGTGAATAGTTTGAATTTACCAAGGAAGCAACTGGGAATTAAAGACAGTGACTCACCTAAAGTCAGATATTTAGGAAATTCTTCAACCTGAAAGTGAGCTCCGCTACCCAGCCATATAAAGATAAACGTTCTTATTACATAAACAAAAACAATGATGGCAATGATAATAACAAATAAGTTGCCATTCCTAGTTCTTTAAAAATATTAACTTTCATTTAACCTTCACAAATACCCTATCAGAATATGCAAATGATAACTGGAAATTATATATATATATATATGATATCATACATATATATATGATATCATACATATATATATGATATCATACATATATATATATCATATATATATATCATACATATGATATATATATACATATATATCATACATATATATATGATATCATACATATATATATGTATATATATATATATGATATATATGATATATATATGATATATATATATGATATCACACCTTTCTAGTTTGAATCTATGATTGTAAATGCAGTATTTTTTAAAAAAATATATTTAGTTGTTGCAAGGTCTCACTACAAAGCTCAAATGTGGTGCTCCTCCTGCGTTCACCCTCCCCACTGCTAGGATAACAGGAGTGAACCACTATGTCTGCTCTCTGGCTGGCTCAGCGCCCCCCAGATCAGGACAGGCATGGCATGTGGTGTCAGGGATCGAACTGCAGTCCCTGTGCTTTGCCTAAGCTTGCCTAAGCAGGTGCTTTAGTCTGCTGAAGTATCTTGCCAGCCTTGTAAGTGTAGTATTTGAGGCTAACTTATTAATTAGTCATTACTATATTTTTTAGTATAGACTGCTATCCTGAGAGAAAAATTGATAGAAAGCTTCTCGATATTGTGCCTAAACTAATAGTAGAAGAGATTAGAATGTCTTCACTCTTAACTACAAGACACAATACCAAATGGCTTTACCCTCTATTGTCATTGTGCTCTTTTTACCTCCTCTGGACTTGGATTTATTTGAGATGTTATTTAAATACTTGGTTAAAAAACTTACACATATGTAAATTTTTAAAAATCCTTTTCTGGATTTATTTCTGTGATTTTCCCCAGAGTTCAAGTTCACAATATGTTTTTAAAACTTTTTTTCATTATTATGTACAGTACATAAAACAGCCATAAGACAGTCACAAGCTCACCGAGCAAACCAAGGGATGTCCTAGATTTTGCCCAGTATGTTCTGAGATACTGTGTGTCTGGTTTTCTTTTTATGTTACTTTTTTTCCCTCCTAAAATCAAAGTAAAAGCAATTACAAGTTGAAAAAATAAAAGTCTAGAAATGCAATTTATCTTTCAGCATAAGGTCTGACTGCAATTTTCTAATTAAATCAAGGCTTCTAGACCTGTCCTTCTCTGATCTCCTCAGTTTGTTGGCTCTTGTTAGCTTTTCTTATAATACCCTAATTCAATTTGAAATATAGCAACGAACAATTATCAGAGTTAGTTACTAGGCCAAATGGAATTCTTGTTCTGTCCTCCAGCACACCTATTGCTTTGAAGAAAGAGCATAATGCTCCCAACTAAATGGTTACATGTGCATTTTTCCCACCCATGCTGACAAAACGACTCTCCGTGAGTGGGTAGGTATTGACTTAGGACAGTGTGTCAGTTCTAAAGCTTAAAATGAAAAGCCAGTGATGTAATATAGCCGGTTTCAAACCCAAATTAAAATTCATTCTAGGGGGTGCAGGGAATAGTTTGACTAGAGGGTACAGGGCTGCTGTCGTATAGGAAAGATGATGTCTAATGTTCTTAAGCACAGCTGTGCAACTACTTTGGAGCAATTAATGAAATGTTTCAGAATAGCTCTTCACATTATGAATGTTCCTAACACCCAAATGATAACGTCTGAGGTGAAGGATGCCCTAGGAACCCTGATGTGGATGTTTCACGTTATAAACATGAGCTAAGAAACCATTGCACCACACAAAAAAGTATTATATACCATTTAAAAGTTTATTTACTTTAAAAATTTATTTATTTATTCATTTTTGTATATTAGAGAAAGGTCTACAGGGTGTTCACAGTCTTACTACTAATTCAGACTCCTAGTGATCCGCCTGTTTACAGTCTCCCACGAGCTGGGATTACAGGCGTGTGCCACCACGCCCAGTCTCAGTTGCCATTTCAGTGCACCCTGGGGATGCCGCCAGCGCTGCAGGCCCAGGGATTGAACCCCCGGCACGTGCGGCCTGCTTGCAGGAGCTTTAATCAGCTGAGTGACTTGGCTGGCCCTAAAAATTTAAGTTAAGTGAAAAATAAAATGCCTTTACATGGTCCATGCACATTTCTTCCATCCCTGGCGGACGTGTTTCTGGAGTGTCTGCTGGCCCACCATCCGTGTGAGGTGATGAGAGAGACTCACTAACAGGCCAGGTGCTCAGGCACTTCCTTGCCTACCTGGAATCAGTATTATGCTCCTCGCTCGTGAATATGATTGGTTTACGTTGGTGGCTTGTGATCATTAACCCTGAATAACTTCACGATCATCTGTCCTCGACCTGATTTCATGATTTAACAGGTAAAATTTCCATATTGGCCACTGTACAATATTCAGGAATAAATATTTTAAGGATGTTTACAAGTTGTTATCATGCTCCATTAAAGTATAGTATATTTTCTTTCTTTCTCTCTCTCTTTTGTGTGTTTATTTAGAGTTAAAAAGGAAGTGTTAGTTCTAGTGTTGAATGTTTATACTACAGAAAAACTTAATAAATAATCCCATGGGGTAATGTGATGGTTTCATAATACTATGAAAAATTCAATTGCCTTTGGTCTAAGTGGTTGCATCTCAAAATATAGGTCCCAGTTTAGCAGTATAATTATAAGCCTTGGAGTTGGTCAAAACTGCAGGATCTTGTGTTCACCTTAAATATACTGAATTTAACAAAAAGCTTAAGAGATTAACACTGAGAATCACAGTTGTAAAGAAGCTACTGGAGCACTGGGTGTGGTAGCACATGTCTGTAATCCTAGCACTTGGGAGGCTGAGGCAGGAGGATCTGTGTGAGTTGGAGACCAGCCTGGGCTACAAAAGTGAGCTCATGGCCAACCTGAACAATATAGTGAGACCCTATCTGAAATAAAATAAAATAAAATAAAATAAAATAAAATAAAATAAAATAAGATAAAATAAAATAAAATAATAAAAAATAAAAGAAACTACTGGGTTTTAGAATATTTAATTTACATATAGGATTAGGATTAGGGCTATTTGTCCACACAAGGCTTGAAGATTTCTCTTCATGGTAAACATATAGAAAGCACAGTTACCAGAAATGGATAGTCCTTGTGATATTTAAAGGGTAAACAATAAGCCTTTGAATCTTGGCACTCTTGATTCTTAACGACTGCAGCAGATTTATTTAGGGGAGTAAGTAATTTCCTAAGTGTATCAGAGCAGAACTGACAACACTTTTGTTGAATCCTGACAGTCCCTTGAATGATTATTTGTGAACTACACAGCAGATTATGTCTGTCAGACATAGGAGATGCACAGATAACAAGAGCATCTATGTGGACAGAAAGTGGTAGAGGGAATAGAGTAATGGATTCAGCATTTACATCAATACATGAGAGCTAAAATATTTTAAAAGTTGTTTTTTTCTGGTAAAATAAAGACACAACTTTTGGAAACAGAAGGAAAGTCAAGATAGTTTCAGTGTGCAATATATAATGAGAATGAATCAGTATTCAGATCTAAGAACAAATCAAATGTCAAAGAGCCTTGAAGGAAACAAAGAGAATCCCTTGGGATAATTCCAGTATAAATGGAAAAGATCAGTTGCTTTGTTTATCTACAAATGAATGAAATGTGTGCTGATATGGAAATTTCATCCCACTTCTGAATGTCTCAGAATGCATGAACTGAGCAACACTGTACTATGGTTGATGACTACGCAGCTAAATTACCTGGCGTACAGTTCCACTTAAGCACTGACCTTTTATTCTGTCTTACACCAGAGATCCCCATGTGAGACGTGAAATGTGGACTTTTCAGGTCAGGCTCATAATCACCAAGCCAAACACTTTCCTGGTCATCTGTTCTTAACCTCTTTTCAGGACCTAGCAAATAGCCCCGGAATAATGGGTACTGTACAAAATTTAGCAATAAATATTTTAAAATGTTTATGGGCTGGTTTCATTCACAGGAAATTTTCTTATGGCAAATCTCATTTCTTAGGAGAAGGCCAGGTTAACAGATGCTATGACGATGACAGATGTTTGAAAATGGCAAAATGTTCCTAAGCTGCTCATTTATGATGACTGAATAGGCAAAATAAAATGTAAACTGAAAGTAAAACCAAAACTCATTAGTACCCATTTACTTAGCAAGTGTCAGTCTTTTTGAGCGGGGCCCTAGAGGGACCGACATGGTGATCATGCACAGAGGAGCAAGGCCAAGCTGCATCCACGGATACCGTCCAGTAGCTACTTAAAGTGACATTCAGCACTAAGACACTACTCTTTTTAGATGGTAGCTACTCATCCATACTCTGGGATTTGATCACAGGAGGAAAGGACAATTTTAAATATAAAATAGAGAAGGAAAAGTTATATCCTTTTCTCCTCTACTCAGGTTTCATATATATATATATATATATATATATATATATATATATATATATATATATGTATTTGGTATAGGGTCTCACTATGCAGCTCAGAGTCATAGTGATCCTCCTTTCCCCAGTACTGGGATTGCTGGGATTGCAGGCACATATCCCCACATCCAGATTTGGTCGCCAGCACAGAGGGCCTGGCGCAGGCTGGCATGGCATGCAACACTGGGGATTGAACTCAGCTCCTTGCCCTTGCTAGGTAGGCACTTAGATTGCTGAGCTATCTCCCTGTCCCCTCAGAGTACATATTGCATGATAGAGTGATGTGCTCCCACAGTGGCAAAATAAACACAGAAGGGAGAGAATCCTTCATTCTAGGAGATGCAGCCTTCTGGGAAAGTGATTTCCTATGTTTCCACATGTGAGAAGAGAGCCTTCATATGCCATGAGTCCTGCTTCTCTTTCCTATTCTTGCAATTTTCAGTTCATACACTTGAAAACAAAAAAACAAGAACCAAAATAAAATAAAACCTTTCTGAGGAGTTTTTGGAGGCATAAATTGTCTTTCCTGGGACATGGAATAAATAAGAGTTGGCACATTTTTGTTGGTAGTGTCACTTGCAGTACAGAGGGCAGAGGTTGTTATCTAACCTGCATTCAAATGGAATCAATGTGCTCCTCAAAGATTCTGTCAGGCACACCTGGCCCTCCCAGGGGTCTGACAGAGTGGTTCATGGTCAAAGACAGGCATGGATATTGGCACTCCAGAGGAAACTATATTTTTCTATGAATAGACAGAAGATTGCAGTGTTCTAGACAGGTAATCAGTTATAAAGCAGCACAATCAGTTCACATTTAAACACTGAACAGGTGGGGCTGGAGACAAGTAAAATTTATCATGTTTACTAGGTTTGCCAGCATCAACCTTATCCCTTAAATCACATCTAATCCATGTTTCTCAGTAACAAATTTCTAAAATCTTGAATTTCTTTAAAAAATTCCTTGGTAAATGCTGGGGGGATTCTCAGATGATATTTTAAAAGCTTGCCCATTTTCCTCTACCCTGCAGCTTATACAATGTTTGTACAGCCAACCCCTGTGATATCCAGGTTCTATGTCCCTTTGGCGAATGGCTGGAGAAAAAAAAAAAAAAAACTGAAAAAGCCCAAAGCAAACTCTTTTTTAAGATTAAAGGCTATGTGGTTTTTTGAGAATTTTTTTTTGTTGTTATTGCACCATTAGAAGTAAAGAAGAAGGGCTTTTCTTTTTCTCCCTGATTAGAGGGCTTCACTGGATTTGTAGCAAATAAATTGACAAGTGAAGGCACAGATGACAAGAGAGTGGTAATTGATGGTGGCAAGTGGGGGCCTGGTGTACTGGCATGTCCTGTGGAGGGTGAGCCAAGGACATCTATCAATCAAATTGGTGACAGCTGCCGGGGAGATTTAATTGGAGATTCATTGAACCTTTAATAATGTGACAGGGAAAAATAAGGATGCTTAAAGGCCCCCTGGGCTCTTTCTTTTGCGGCTTCTAACAATTCTAGAGAGAGTAGAAAGTGGATGTTGCTCTGGTGAACATTCTCCATTTCTTTCTTTTTTTTTTTTTTTTTTGCCACCCAACAGCAGGAGCAGGTTTAATAACTTCTAGAATGGTCATATACAATGCAGTAATATGCAGTTATTAAAAGTAAGCTCAAAAAGATCTCTTAATAGCAGGGAGAGATTCTTATGTGATAATAATAAGACAAGAGAGAAAGAGCAGTAATAGCAAAAAATATTTAGGATGAACTCAACTCCATAAAGAAATGCTCACATATTACTATAAGATAGATAGGTATTTCAACTTAACATCACTGTCTTTCTGAATATTAAATGCCCTAGACTTTACATGGAACCAGTGTATTCCTCATTCATTGATATTCTAATAAATGTGATTTAAAAATATGTTACACATTTTTACACAGAAATGTAGAAATCTAAGCATATAAAAAATTGTAGAGCTCAATCCTATGGCATTTTTCCTTGTCTCGTATTCTCTTTAATTACCTTTGTTTATTTTCTTTTAAAACATTTACTTGAGAGAGACAGAATAGCAATAATTGACATTATATTAGAAGCAGCACACATCTAAAAGATCAGAATGACAGGCATTCCAAACGTGGTTTTAGTCTTACTCATTGCCAATCTGAGTGTGAAAAACCTGTTGGACATTCTTAGGACCACTTCTAATTCATCTTGTGTACATAATTGTTGAGTTTTGTGGATGCCATTTTCCTAAGTTTTCTGTCTCTTTGTTGTTTAACCCTTGAGTTCTTGATTTCCATTCAGCTGTGTTATGCCTTTCCCTTTTTACTTCCCTATTGTTTTCTTAAACTAGGGAAACTATATGGTATTTACATATGTAGGTCTGGTTTATTATACTTATGAGTATATGTTCAAGATACAACCACTTATACATGAAGTCTACTAATTTGTCATTCTTTATAGCTGAGTCATATTCTATTGTAAAAAAAAATTCCACATCTTTTTTCAGCCTTTCTCCAGATGATGGGCATTTTGGTTGTTTCCACGATTTAGCTATCACAAATTGTGCTGCTATACACATAGGTGCACAAATATCACCATGATATGATGTTTTCAGTTCTTCTGGGAAAATTCCCAGCATGGCGATCGCTAGACGGAATGGGATTTCCAGTCCTAATTTTTTGAGGAGTCTCCACACTGATTTCCATAATGGTTGTGCCAATCTGCATTCACACCAGTGGTGAAGGGTTCCTTTTCCCCTACAGCTTCTCCAACATTTGTTGATGGTTTAGTTCTTCATGAAAGCCATTCTTTCAGGGGTGAGATGGTATCTAAGTGTTATTTTAATTTGCATTTCAAGGATGACTAGCAATGTGGAACATTTCTCCATGTATTTATAAGCTTGTAGTATTTCTTCCTCTGAGAAGTGTGTGTTCATCTTGGATGTCCATTTCTGGATTGGGTCTTTGAATTTTGGAACTCTAACATTTTTTAGTTTTTTATAAATTCTAGACAGAAGACCTTTGTCTGAATACTTATTAGTTAAAATGTTTTGAAATTTGTAGGTTGTCTTTTCACTCTGTTGGTAATTTCTTTTGATGTACAAAATCTTCTCAACAAGAGGTGCCAGTTGTTGATTCTTTCAAGTGGTACATGTGCATTTTGATTTTTGTCCATGAACTCTTTGCCTACCCTTATGTCTTCAAGATTTTCTCCTGCTTTCTCTCCCATGAGATTTAGTGTTTGTCTCTTAATATTTAGATCTTTATTCTATTTTGACTTTAGTTTAGTGCATGGTGATAGAACTGGGTCAAGTTTCAGCTTTCAGCATGTAGAGATCCAGTTTTTGCAACACCCATTTGTTAAAGAGGCTATCTTTCTTCCAGTAAACGTGTTTGGCCCTCTTTATCAAAGATAAGGTAGCTAAGTGTGTTTCTATTTGTTTCTGTGTCTTCTAATTTATTCCATTGATCCTCAGTTCTACTTTTTTTTTGCCAATACCATGCTGATTTTATAGTTGTGGCTTTATAGTATAATTTTAGGTCAGGAATTATAATGCGTCCTTTCTTATCTTTGCTGCCCAGGATTGTCTTTGCTAGTCTAAGCCTATTCTATTTCCACATAAATTTTAGAAATGACTTCTCCAGGTCTGTGAATTATGTTGATGGTATTTTGATAGGGATTACATTACATCTGTATAACAATTTAGAGAGTATGGCAATCTTCACGATTTTGGCTCTTCCTATCCAGGAGCAGGGAACACCCTAAGCTTCTCTTCTGCAGGGTTAAGAACCTGAGTTTGCTGGGCCAGTGAGATAGCTCAGTGGTCTAAGGTGCCTGCTTAGGCAGGCTTAGGCAAGTGCACAGGGACTGTGGTTCAATCCCTAGCAGCATATGCCGCATCAGCTCCACCCCCAGGGTGGGCTGATGCAGCCACGGGGGGGAGGGAGAACTTATGTTTGCAGAGCAAAAAATTATAGAGAGAGAAAAAAAGGACTACAAGGATAGGCAATATTCTGACGCTAGTCCTTCAAGGTCAGTGAGGACTCTGGACATAAAGAGATTCTATACTGACCGTAGCATCTTACAACACAGTGGTATCAAAATTCTCTGTGCAAGAGATCATGGGGCCACAGAGGAAAGGGATCAACAACGTATAGTGTGCCAAAGGAGAGTCACCTAGAGAGAGAACATTCTCTCAGGCTTTCACAGAGAGCAAACCGGTCAAACAATGGCCATGACTCATCCAGACAGCTGACACTGACAACAGTTCTACAAAGCACTGTATGTGGTTTCAAGATAAATCCTGAGGGGATTTGACTGACCTTCTCAGATACAAAAGCTACATGTTTTGTTATTTAGGTCTTGCTTTAACTTGGCCTTAACCACCCAGAAGAAAAGTTTAGCCATGAGACATAAAAAGGAAAGCCAGATTAGAATGCTGAGCTATAAAAGGCTCAAGTCAATAGCTTCTGACATTGACAGCTCTGTCAACAACCCAACAACAATAAGTCCAATATTATGGAATATTGGACTACATACAACTACTTTGTGTTAATTCAATGAGAAGAAATATCTGTACCAATAGTGTCTAGAAAAGTCATCATGTCTGTACTCTAAACAACTATGATGAAGACAATAATATCCACTCTATTAATTACTGTGGCTAGGGGCCAGGAAGATAGCTCAAGGGCACAGGTGCTTACCTGGCAAGTTCAAGGTCCTGAGTTTGATCCCTGGTTCCACCAAAAAAAAAAAAAAAAAAAAAAAATTACTGTGGCTGTCCTACCAATGTGCTTTGAAACCGTCTCACCATTATTTCCTATCAAAACCAATAAAAAAAATGCTCATATAAAAAAATCCTCAAATTCTATCACAGAGACTCAGTAGAATAAGATCTTGCCTGGCAAGTGCAAAGTGCTGAGTTCAATCCCTGGTACTACCAAAAAAAAAAAAAAAAAAAAAAAAAAAAAAAAAAAAAAAAAAAAAAAAAAAAAAAAAAAAAAAAAAAAAAAAAAAAAAAAAAAAAAAAAAAAAAAAGAAAGAAAGAAAGAAAAAACCTCAAGAAATTCTTGTCATGGTGAAAAGAAGGCAAGAAAATATGTGTAATCTTTAATAATCTCTGCAAGGTTGGGTGTGGTGGTGCACACCTATAATTCTAGCACTCAGGAGGCTGAGGCAGGAGAAGCTTTGAGAGTTCAAGGCCAGTCTGAATTCCACAGTGAAACCTTTACAATATTCATCAGTTGGTATTAGGTGTTTGACAGCTTCATCCTGGATGTGGCTCTGGAGGGAAAGGATTTTGCCTGGCAGAAAGTGAATGATTTGCTGTTTAGGATCCTTCTGTCCTCCTTCCATGGGGAATTTGTCCAACATTTGCATCGGTAGGTGGAAGAACTTGCTATAGTGCTGGTAAATAGCCTTGGTGGAGCCACTGGACCGCATGACACAGATGATGTAGACATAATGCTTGTTGGCACCCGCTGCTTCTGCACGTCCAGTCCAGCACTTTCACCTCCAAGATGCTTGCTGCGCTGCGGAGGCATGGCCGGTTGTGGGCAGGTGTGCAGATGCAGGGGGCTGGGGCTGGGGCCTTGGGGGCCAGGAGCTGGGGCGGGGCTGGGGCGAGGCTGGGTGCATTCCAAGCAGCTGAGCTGCCACTGCCCTGTGGAACATTTTCCATTTCCAGCAAAGTTAATCACATTGTTTGGAGAGGGAGCATAGCAAAAGTATTTGCCATTGGCCCAATGTGGAATGCAATCTGTACCTGCAGATTGAGATACCTGACTGCCCCATGGCTTCACATAATCAGAGGTACTTAGCAGGTTCCTCATTACTAACTGCTTCACATCAAGCTGCAACTGGGGTGCAGAAATCCTCCACCTCGATGTAGGTTCACATATAATCAGTTCAGGAGTAGTTACTCTCATTCAGTGACGTCTCCTTCATGTTTCTGAAGACCTTCCTTTGTCCTCTAAAAACTGTTAATGTTTTTCAATTCATCATTATTATATCTTTGCCAGAGGCTCAAAATAATTTTATTTCCGATTTGGGAAAGGAAAGAGCCCCACAGGTATTTGTCCTTTATACTCAAAGGACTTTGTTTAATGTTAGTGGTGCAGGAACAACCTCAACTGTTTCAAGGCACTCTGCATGGATATAATTTATGAAAAGATAAAATGCTATTTGCTATTGAAGTTGTCACAGTCTCATGTTTATGATCCAATGTATTTATTTATTATTTTAAATGATAATTTTGGATACCTGCTGTGCAAACACTTTGTTCTGACAAGTCCAAGAGCAACAAGGGTCAGCTAGTTCTTTGAGAGAAGTTGCACTGTATAGGGCACGAGGGTGGACTTGTAGGTTCAAAGTTACAAGAGCATGGGTTAGAATATCTGGGAGTCATGAGGGTGCTGTCCACAAAGGAGAGGCTACAGGTACTGGGTCACTTAAATGACAGGTTTTATGCCTCACAAAAGTCACTTTATTCACTAGAATTTTCACTTTGAAAAGTGAGGGGAAAGCAAAGGAATATCCAGAACTTGACATGGCAGAGATTTTATGCCTCATGGGATCCAAATGTACCCAAAATGTAGGTCATTTTATTTGCAAAAGAGAAAGATTATTTGTCTTTCCTGCCCTTGCCTTGAGTTTTAAATTTAGCCTCTTACCATACATTAATTCCAGTCAATGAATACAAACTTGATTCATTAATTATTGAACGAAAAAATAGGAACAAATTAGGCCCAAAGCACTTTTTCCTGTGTGGAGCTCAAAGCTCAACATTTGTTCTATGAAATAAGCTTCAGGATTGTGAGTCTCAAAAGTCTTCTTGGTGTTGAGACTTATGAGGTGTGATCCAGGTATACAATTAATGTTGTTTAAAAAAAATAAACTTTTGTGATAGTAACAGACATCTTGCCATAGCCCTCTCAGAACACTGTCTAGCTTTTTGGTGTATCTCCATAATGATTTCAGTAACGATGGGTCCATTTACACTTCCACCAACAGTAGAAAAGGGTTCCCTTTTTCCACAGCCCCTCCAGCACTTGCTATTGGTTGGCTTCTTGATGACAGCCATTCTTTCTGGCATACAATGTATCTCTATGTTGTTTTAATTTGCATCTCTTGAATCACCAATGATGTTGAACATTTTTTGAAATATTTATTTGTATTTGTATTTCTTCACTTGTGAAGTGTTTTGCAGGCTTATACCTGATAGCTAATTCGAAGATAACATCATGCAATAAAGCAACCATTGTTGAATTCTTATTTGTTCAGTGAAATTTTGTAATATTTCTAATGCTTTTTTTATTTTGTATTCCTTAAAAAAATGAAAAAGAGATTTAAAAAGCCACACTCTTCCTATGATCACCCATGTGCATCATTCTTGGTACTTTCTAAAGCAGTTCTCTTTCATGAGGCGTGATAGAAAATATGGTGTGTACTTCCGCCAGTGGAAAAGTGGTTGCAGTTTCTCCTCAGCCACCTTATTCACTGATCTGGCTCCACACAACTTCTGGCTGCTCCCCAAGGGAAAAATGACCACAAAACACAAAGTTTTTGAATTAGTATAGCTGATTAAAGCAGCCACAACATTAAAGACACTCATGGTGGCCGGGCATGGTGGCTCACGCCTGTAATCCCAGCACTCGGGAGGCTGAGGCAGGAGGATTGGTGCGAGTTCGAGACCAGCCTGGGCTACAAAAGTAAGCTCAAGGCCAGCCTCAACTGCATAGTGAGACCCTGTCTCAAAAAGACAAAAAAAAAAAAAAAAAAAAAAAGACACTCATGGAAGAGGACTTGTAGGCCTGGTTAAGAAAGTGGCAAGGATGATGGGGAAAGTGTGTCTGGAATGAGGGGAGTGTGTGGGATGTTAATAGCATCATGGGTTTTTGTTTTGTTTTGTTTTTACTGTAAGAAATGTCTTTTTTTTTTTTGATTCACCATATATGTTTTTAATCTCATTTTATAAGTGAAGTGGCAGCACACCACTCCGTAGTTTTCCTTCCAATTAGTCCGCTCAGACAGAGTAGTCTCCATAGTGGTCTTGATTTCTATATTTATCCTGAGATTTTGTAAAGACATCACAGGGGTATTTTTACATTAACAAGGGAACTGCAGCATAGCAAGAAGTATGTAGCATGTCCTCATGGAGAACACTTCCCTGTAGCTAAGTGCACACAACGCTCTCCAGAAACAGTAATTAAAAAGAGAGGCAGCAGGTATAGTAAAGAATAACATGCTGGTTAGAAGATTTGGAAGACATTTTCAAAAAGAAGCCTCTAGATTAAAATTTCATTCTATATTTCATTGTGATGTTCACATTCAATGTATATCATTTTTTTTTTCTTTTCTGTATTCAGGGTAGGATCTACAAGGTCTACAGGATCTCTTTAGTAGATCGGACTCCTAGTGATTCTCCTGTTTTCAGCCTCCCAAGTGCTGGGATTACAGGTACAGGCCATCACACCCAGTCTCAATCGCCATCTGAGAGTGCCCCAGGTGTGGAACTGGCACGGCATGCTGGAGATTGAACACTGGCCACTGCGGTCTGCCTAAGCAGGCACTTTAGTCTGCTGAACTATCAGGCTGACCCATCACATTTTGGTGTACAGAGAATTCCCTCATCTATATCCCTCTTTGTAGCTGATGAAATCTTATAATTCTCTAGACCTTAAAAGATATTACTTCCAAGCTGGAAAATTTTCTGAGGAATAAGAATTGTCTACTTAATTGTATGTTCTCTAGTTATATCCACTTACTGACAGAAGACTCAAATTTATCCTGTTTTATAGCTGAATAATACTCCATTGTGTAAAAATACCACATCTTTATCCATTCTTCAGTTGATGGGCATTTCAGTTATCTCTAGGATTTAGACAAATTGTACTGTTATAAACGTGGGTGCACATACATTACTGTGGTATGAGGTTTTCCCTGAATGGGAATTCTAGTTTTTGAAGGAATCTCCACACTGATTCCCCTAGAGGTTGTACCAGTCTGCACTCCCACCAATATTGCAGAAAGCTTCCTTTTTCTCCACAGCCACTCCAGCACTTGTTATTCGCTGAATTCCTGATGTTAGTCCTTCTTTTTGGGGTGAGATGGAATCTCAGTGTTATTTTAATTTGCATTTCTCCAATGAGCAGTGATGTCGAACATTTTTCATATATTTACTTGCCATTTGTATTCCTTCTTCTGAGGCACATATATTCATCTCAGATGCTCATTTTTGGATTGAGTCTTTGAATTTGGGGAGCCTATTTTTTTTTTTTTGTTGTTGTTGTTCTTTGTATATTCTAGATAAAAGACCTTTGTCTGAGGGACAGTAGATTTTAATTTTTTCCCACTTTGTTGGTTTTTTTCTTTACTCTGTTGGAGACTTGCTTTGAAGTGCAGAAAATTTTCAAAAAGATGACATCCCAGTTGTTGATTCTTTGCAGTATGTCCCATGCAGTTTGGATTTTGTTCATGAATTCTGTACGTAAATATAGACCCCTGTGTATGTGATTTCTGCCCACATTTTCCTCCAGAAGATTTAGTATTTCTTTTTTCTTTTATTAATTTTAATGCGAAGGAAATAATGGACAATTTCGAAATACATTAGTAGGACAGCCACAGTAATTGATTCAATGAATATTGCTGTCTTCATAGTAGTTGTTCAGAGTAGAAGATGCAGACATGATATCTTTTCTAAATACTATTAGTATAAATCTTTCTTTTCATTGAACTAAGAAAAAAGTAGCTGTATATATAGTCTAATAATCCATAATAATAATGGATTATCAGCAGAACTGACAATGTTGGAAGCTGTTGACTTTTACAGCTCAGCATATTAATATAGCTTTACTTTTTGTCCCTTGTGGTTAGGCTTTTTTGCTGGATGGTTAAGACCAATATAAAGCAAGACCTATACTACAAATAATATGTAACTTTTGTATCTGACAGAGTCAGACACGTCCCCTCAGGATTTACCTTGAAACCACGTCTAGCATTTTGGAGAATTTTTGTCAGTGTTAGCCGTCTGGATCAGTCACAGCCATTGCTTGACCAATTTACTCGCTGCAAAAGCCTGAGAGAACGTTTTCTCTCTAGGTTACTCTCCTTAGGTACACTGTACATAGTTGATTCCTTTCCTCTGTGGCCGCATAATCTCCTTAAACAGGAAAATTGGGACACCACTGAGTTAAAGGATGATAGGGTGTTACAGTACAGGTTCTCTTATGTCCTGAGTCCTCAATATGCTGGATACAAATTAAAGTATTTCTTTTTTCATATTTAAATTGTTTATCCATTTTTGACTGTGGCTTTGTGCATGGTGATATGCGTGGGTCTAATCTGAGCTTTTGGCATGTAGAAACCCAGTTTTTTCAGCATCATTTATTGAAGAAGCTATTTTTTTTTTCCAGTGGGTCTGTTTGGTCACTTTATTAAAAATAAGGTGACTGTGAGTTTATAGCCATGTCTCCATCTTCTAATCTGTTCCACTGATACTCAGATCTGTCTCTATGCTAATACAATGCTGATTTTATCACAGTAGCATTATAATATAAGTTTAGGTCAGGGGTTGTGATGCCTCCTGTCTTTCCTTTGTTTCACAGGATTGCTTGTAGTATTCTATGTCACTTCTGGTTCCAAATGAATTTGAGGAAAGTTTTCTTTAGCTCTGTGAGATATAATAGAGATACTTTAATTAGGACTGCATTGACTCCGTGCAGCAGTTTTGGGAATCTCCTTAGTTTCAGAACCTGAAAGAGAAAAACAAAATCTGAAGGGTATAATAGACACTTGTAAAAGAGAGTGAACTTATGCAAAAGGAGCTACTAAGTTGAGGAGAAGGACAGGAGAGGGAGTTGGGGAAATAGTTTTATCTATGTATGTAAGCAGTATGGTTTGGACAACTGTACTGTGGATTTCTGCTGTCTATGGAAAGAAGCAGATAATGCTTTGTTTAATTTTTTACAGTTATTTCTTTTGTTTTTCTTTTTTTGTATTTAGGAAAGGACCTACAGGGTCTTACTATGAAGATTAGACTTGTAGTGATTCTCCTATTTTCAGCCTCTTAAGTGCTAGGATTATAGGCGCACATCCCCATTCCCAATCTCCATCGCTATCTCAGTGTGCCCCACGTGTGGGGCCGGCATGGCGTGCAGGGGATCGAGCCCCAGCTGCTGTGCTCTGCCTAAGCAGGCACTTTAGTCTGCTGAGCTATCAGGCTGGCCCTACTATTATTATTTTTTGTCTTCTTAATTTCTTATACATTTCTTTTTTCTTATTCTTCTTCCAGTGTTACAAGCATATGTCTGGTAACATAAATAACTGGTTGGAAGACAACGCTATGTGTTACAACAAATAATGTGAAATTCATATGGCTTTGTTAAGTGAAATTCTGTATAACTTGTAATATTTTTTCATTTAATTCTAATTTAAAAATAAAGACAGAGTTGCACATAAATCATCAGTCTGGACAATGAACCAACCCAAAATCTCTTCAGAGATGGAAATATGGACTCTAAGCTTTGCATATATCTTGACAGATATTTTGGTCACCTCCTAAATTTTCCTCAGGATGTTGCTACCATGTGGTCATCTCATCCACCATCCACATGTGTCAGGGACAAGGTAGCATCTTCTTCCTGTGCATGCAGTGACTTTATCTGGTAAGCAGTTGGCTGTCTTTTGGGTAGCACTCCGTCTTCTAGTACTTCTCAGTCTGGAAAATGAATTCACATTTTGTGTTTTGGTATTTAGAAAAAATAGGCAATTTCCTATCAGTGTCTTCCACCTGAAGATAGCTAACTTATGTCTTATCAATCTCTAACTCTTAAAAATAAATAAACTTCCCCCGTTTCCTTAACTATAATTGCAGTGTTATGATTTGAATCTCTTCATTTTTACTCTGCTTTGCTCTGACCTGATTATGATTGGGTCACCTGATTTGGTTATATTAAGAACATCTTGTCAGATTTGAACACAAATCTAGAAAAGATATGACTAGTTTTGAGCAGAACAGGATAACGTTTCTTTTTCAAAAATAGTATCTCTTCAAAAATCTTTTTCTTGCTATTTTCCATCCTAGAAAAGTCATCTTGGCTGAGTCACGATGCCCTAACACTTGATCAAAAATTACTCTATTTATTTGTGAGAAGTTGGTTTGCAGATAAGATTACCATGTAAATCTGCAATTTGAGTAAAGCTGATTAATGTGGATGGGTCTTATCTAACTATTTGAGGCCTTAAAAGAACAAAGACTGACATTATTTTTGGAAGAAGCAATTCCATGAGCAGATGGCCTTCAGAATTGCTAACAGCAACTCCTATCCCCTGGGTGTCAAGATGCCAGCCTGCCCTGCAGATTTTAGATTTAGCAAGCATCAGCAATTGTGTGAGCATGCTCCACATGCACCCCCAGCAAACTCTCTCTGTGCAGAACCCTGACTGACCCAAGTAACCACAACAATCCATATCCATTGTTCTCTTGCTGGTGTCGTGTAATATATTTCCTCTCACAACCAGCTTTGCTTCATCGACAAATCAGATGACTCTAGTGTTGAGTGAAGTCTCTCAGGTTTGAGAACAACTTTTCTTCAGTTTAATGATTATGAAATTGACTTTGATTGTAGTGGTTCTTTACAGAGAAGTTTCTACCAATCATTGCTGATTATGTTTAGCAAGTGAAAGATTAAAAACATTAATACTGTGTCTCAGCTTCCCCTGGTGTACACGGATATCATAGACATCCTTCAACAGTGTGAACTGATGTGTTCAGTAATCAATATTATTGATAGATTGTAATGGCATATGTCTATGACCCTCTTTTTAAATATGGTACTTTAATAACCATGGATTCTAATGCCCTTTTGGGATTTTAACTGTATGCAAGCCTCTAAGGCTCTTCTTCCTTCCTTGTCAATGCATGATAACTTGTGAATACTATATTGTGAATATGGAAAATATTTAGAAGGTAACATGCACAGACAGTGTAACACTTACTATGGTAATTTATCTAACTTAGAATTATAAAATGGAACCCACTAACCCAATGTTCATTTTATTAAGCAGTAATGAAACTCCTTGGGTTTTATTTATCCAATTCTATTTTCTTGTTGTCTAGTATGATTTTAAAATTTTATTTTTTAATTAAAAATATTTATTTGGTACAAGGTCTCACTATGCAGCTGAGACTCGTAGTCACCCTTCTGTCTCAGCCTCCCCAGTACTGGGATTATAAGTGCACACCACACACGTTGTTTCAGTGGCTGGCACAGTGTGGTGCCACCGTGGTACGCAGTACCAGGGGTCAAAGCCTGTAACCTGCACTTGTCAGGCAGGAGCTTAGACTGCTGAGCTATCTCCCTAGCCCTGATTTTAAAATTTTAAAAAGAGCATAGTTTAACAAAATGAAAAACATTTATTTATAATACAAATGCTAACAGTGTTGCATCCATGTAGATCATCACATGAGCTGCTTTCCTATATTCATAGCCACTCTGAGCTAAATAGCCTGATCTCCATTTTATATTTAACGGTTGGAGAATTATGGGTTACACAATGAATATAATACCCATATGACCACATTTTTTGACCAGTGAGTTTATAATTATTTTTATACTGTTAAATCAGCAGGAAAAATATCCAAGAATAACATTTTATTGTATTTATATAAAATTTTAATTCTCAGAATCTCATTGGAGAGCCAGGGAGCTAGCTCAGCAGAATAAGTGCTAGCCTGGCAGACCCAAGCTCCTGAGTTCAATCCCTGGTACCACACTAAGAAAGAAAAATATCATTGATGTGTAGACATATTTACTAATTTGTATGTTAGCTGCAACTGCCTTCATGCTATATTAATAGAGCTAAATGGTTACCATAGAGGCAACGTAGACTGAAAACTGTCAGGTATTTATTGTTTGACCCTTTACAATAATATTTGTTAAAGCTGCTATTGCTGCTGAAGCCAAGTCTTCACATTTTAAAGTAAATTTTCCAAAAACATTACATTAAAATAATAGTTTGTTTGTTCTTAGTTCCTTTATAACCCAAAACTCTGATAGTAATTTTTTAACTAAATATGAATATATTCATACGAAGTTGGAATTAAGAATAAAAGTTTATTTTTATGTATTTGGCACACAGTCTCACTACGCAGCTCTGACTCCCAGTGATCTTCCTGTTTTCAGCCTCCCCAGCACTGGTATTAAGGTGTGTACCACCACACCCTCAGTCTCACTGACAATAGAGATAGGGCCAGTGCAGCGTGTGGGATCAGGGATCAAACCCTGGTACCTGTGCTTGCATAAGCAGGTGCTTAGTCCACTGAGCTATCTCACTGACCCTTAAAAAAGCTTATTTATTTATTTATTCATTTATTGGTACCAGGGATTGAACTCAGGACCTTGCGCTTTCCAGGCAAGGGTTTAAATTTTCATATTTATAAGGATAGTGTGTGTGTGTGTGTGTGTGTGTGTGTGTGTGTGTGTGTGTACAGGAACAGGAAGATCTATAATAATGATTGAAAGAGAAGTGGTTGGGAGAATAGAAAATGCAATAGATGGATGCACCGATGTAAACTTTTCAAATCTAAACCCACTTACTAAGATGCCATGGCTAGCTGCTAAGTGTAGAAGAAAGCCTTCTTCCATATGGATTTATATTTTTTTAATTCCGTACCTGTGTTTGACTCTACATCATATGACATTGAAAATGACACTTGAAAAGGATCATAGAAGGGTGATTAGGAATGAATAACTCTTGTGTTTGTGAAATGATATCTGGAATTAAATAAGACAAAGCATAGGAAGGGCTTGATAGAAACTCTAATAGAAAGTTAATAAACAATAGCGTTCACCAGAGTTGTTAGAAAGTCAATGTGACTTTTGTTCTTAAGATATTTTTTGGTGCTTTAAACAATTTATTTCACTGCAGTGGACTTACATATGTTTCTGAAGTGACTTCCATTTACTTTGACACATCTTTCTCCACAGCGAATTATGCAATCTTCAAGCCAATATAAATATTTTATGAATATTTGACTATTTGGGTATATACACTGCACAATACCTCAGCAATATTCTTCAGCAAGAAAAACACCAAAGAGAAAAGACCAGACACAATTATAAGTGATGGTGAAAATCTGCTGCAAATATTTTTGAATTAAGAAGGCACCGTATAACTGTCCAACTAAGAAATCCACCCTTACCATACAGGACGATTTTATCTTTATGTAGGACCTAGAACACTTAAGCTGCCAAGTAGGTGCTGAATAGTAGAGCAATACTCCCAGTTTATACCATGAATTCATAGAGAATAGGCTCCAGTAATTGGGGTTTCTTCCCACTGGTCCTCACAAAGTGTGCTTCTCTTGGAGGGGCACGTTGGCATTTCAGTCAAACCCAAGTTCCTTTCTCTTTTGCTTCTTTCTTTTTCTGATCATTTTCCTTGACATGTTTCAGGAAGCTATCATGACTTTTTTAGTGTTTAATATGCTCAATATGCTTAGTCCATTGAGCTATTAATCCTCTTGGCAAGTATCTTGCTCCTAACTTCCTTGTTTACGGCAGTGCTGACAGCATGCTAGGTAACATCGTCGACTCTTTCTGTTTTGCCATGGTAACATTTGTGAGGAATTCCTTTTTGCACAGTACCCTTTCCCTTGAGGTATGCAATATCACCCCTTTTATAGATTCATATGTATGTGGCCAAAGGAACAACTCATGTTTTCTAAAAGGCCTGGAGAGCATATACTGGGTTCCTCTCGTTTCATCCTTTGTGTTAGTCATTTTGGAAAATTACAGGAGATGCAAGGTTGTAATTTGGGTTTGTAAGACCCAAGAAGCAGGAGCCATGCAAATATGTTACCCTTTTTTTTTTTTTTTTTTTTAAAGAATATTTATTTATTTATTTATTTATTTAATTGTATTTAGTACAGGGTCTACAGGGTCTCACTACACAGATCGGACTCATAGTGAGTCTCTTGTTTTCAGATCCCCAAGTGCTGGGATTACAGGTGCTGGCCACCACGCCCAGTCTCAAACTCCCTCTCAAGGGCCCTGGGGGTGAGGCCTGCACAGCATGCCAGGAATTGAGCCGACTGTGCTCTGTCTGCCAAAGTAGGCGCTTTAGTCCTTTTTTTTTTTTTTTTTTCTTTTTCTTTTTGGTACTGGCTATTGAATTTATGACCTTATGCTTGTCAGGCAGGTGTTTATGCCACTGAGTGATATAACTGGCCCTGAAAGTCAATATTAGAATGTCTGTAATTCTTTAAAGAAATACTAGAAAACTAAACACTGGGTAACCTTTTATATCTTCAGTATGTGTTACTGAAGTTTACTAGTGCTAATGATGAAGGCTAAAGATGATTAAGGAAGAGGAAAAGTTACTTCTTTTATTGGAAAATATTAATGAAATGAAAATTTCATTTTTTAAAGGCTATCAAGCAACTAAAGAGTACATGTAAATAAGTCTTTCTTTCTTTCTTTCTTTCTTTCTTTCTTCCTTTCTTTCTTTCTCTCTTTCCCTCCCTCCCTCTCTCCCTCCCTCCCTCCCTCCCTTCCTTTCCTTTCCTTTCCTCTCCTTTCCTTCCTTCCTTCCTTCCTTCTCTCTCTCTCTCTCTTTCTTTCTTTCTTTCTTTCTTTCTTTCTTTCTTTCTTTCTTTCTTTCTTTCTTTCTTTCTTTCTTTCTTTCTTCTTTTTCTTCTACACACACTGTGTAGACCCTGGCAGGATTAAGAAGGCAAGAATGCTTTCTGTTTGGCTGAGGATTCATCTAGAAACCCTGAGTTGGAAGAGCCCAATTCATGTTCAGACACAGCTCGGGTGGGAATGAGAATGCCGTGGCACCTCTAAGTCAGGGCATTTGCCCAGAGTAGGGCTGCAGCAGCCTCTGATCCCTTGCTTGTGCCAGGCCTATGCACGGCTCCAGTTCAGGACTCTACATTTCACTTCTTGTTAAGAGTGACTCTAAGGACCAGCCAAATAGCTCAGAGGATTAAAGCACCTACAAGCTGGCACAGGGACCCAGGCCTCAGGTGTTCTATGCACCCCCCTCCAAGACGCACTGAGATGGCAACTAAGAGCGTGGTGGTGTGTGCCTGTAATCCCAGCTATTTCTTTCTTCTGAAGCTTCCAGCTAAAGTCATTTCTTAAATTCTCTGAATAAATCATTTAATCTGTAAAACCCATGCCTGTAATCCCAGTAATTTGGGAGGCTAAAGGAGGAGGAGGAGGAGGATGGCCAATTCAAGGCCAGCTTGGATGTAATGAGACCCTGACTCAAATAAAAATGTTTTTGAAGTGTGGGGTAGGGTGGATTGGGGATGTGGCTCAAAAGTGCAAAGATCCTGGCTTAAACCCCAGTATCCTCCCCCTGGAAGATCTAAGCTTCACGTATCTGGCATCAAAAGGTCTTTCATGCTGTAGTTATCTGCTTCAGGGATGTTGCTGAGATGCAGTCCTAGATGATAAAGGCTGATCTGGAACAATAATAGGGCAGCATTTGTGCTAGGATGCAAATATGAATGATAACCTCAGCCAGATAAGTAGTGTATATTAGTGAGAATAGGAAGTCAGTAGTAGGGAATGAAGGGAACATGCTTCATTTCAATGGATGTAGCTAACATAGCGCTGATACAGCTAAGAAAACACCGGGGCCATCCCTCATCACACCTGCTAGTTGCCCTGGAGGAGCACCATTTTGAATTTGCCAAGTCAGAGATATTGAAGAACCCAAAATTCAGACATGTAAGTGTGGGAATATCCAGCCTTATTACTATGTAGGTATAAACCTTTAAGAAGCATCGTTAGCAACTAAAAATGAAGCTGTTTTCAAAATCTATTTAATTTTTCCGTGCAATTTGGCCTGTTGGGTTTATAGTTTAACATTTTGTGTTATTTCTTCTTCATTTTTCCTCCAGAGAGTAAGGGCATGCCATGATTATCCTGTGAATTCTGTGTGACTTTGTGGTTCAAATATTACATTGTATCCAACAGCTCTGGTTTTGCTTTCTGCTTGACAAAACTGACACTGGCCATGGTTACAGTCCCTGTGTGAACCACCCCCTGTTGACTTGTGGACAATGACTATATGTCTCCATTATCCTGTTGTTACTGTCTTACTGAGGTATCTTCTCAAGGAAAAAGGGCCCAGGTGTGCACACAGAGAACAAGGAATGCTGTCCTTGAAACACATAAGTGGCTATTTTATTTAGCACAACACACATAAAGATTAGTGTAACCAAAAGAATCTTGAACACTTATTAGCACTGCAAATATTTTACAGACTGGAGCAAAGGCATTGGCTAAATCTGCTAACCATTTGAATTTTGTTAGTTCGGAGCATAACCTATGTTTTCTTATTCTTTTGAGTAATAATAAGATTTGAAAAAAATGAAATTCAGTGTCTTGCAGTGGAGCTCTAAAGTGTAAGAATTTCTCATGAAAAAGAATTTATTCTTGTTCCCTTGTGAAATTCAGGTCTATTGGCTTCCTTTTATGGGTACTTTCCCTTATGGGTTAGTTCAGAGCAAAGTGCAGGGTTAAGTTTTCAAGTGCTATGCATTCATTGCTTCGGTATCTTTGCTGATGGGACGCTGTCACCGAGCTTGCTCAGATACCTGGCTCAGGGCTGATGGTCTCAGAAGTAACGTTCTGCCAGCTGGCCTGATGGCAAGCGTGATTAGGACTAAATTGTATTCTGGCACTTGCCAATTCATGACATGACAAACACTTATATAAAGAATGAAGCTTGCTAGGAAGGAATATTTTGAGGGTGTGGATAGAATTTTTGAAAAGTTTAGTGAAAATAATGCAAGACCAGAGTCAATGCTTTAAAAATTGAGAGAATGTCAAATCTATATTTTTAAGAATAGGGTAAGAGAGAAGATACTGGGGCAATTAATTTTCTATTTATTCACACATGGGTATGACTTTTTCTAATGGATCAGATTATGGTTAATGAGATTTTTAGTGACTTTCTCATTACTGCTATTCTCTAAATTTTATAAGACATGAAAAAAGGAAAGAAGAAGCATGAAAAAAGGAAGTGAGAATTACTCATATGTTTGAAACTTCTGAGGAAAAGATATAATAAATGGAAACATCCCCCGTAGTGCTATCTTTATCTTCAGAATTTTACATGAATATATGTAAAATATATATCAAAATACACAAGTATTTTAAAATTCAATACATACAATGTGTTCTCTCTATATACATATTATATATATATACACACACGTATCTCTATAAGCACACCTATATTGCTATCTATATTATCTATCATCATCTGTCATGTTATCTAGGTAGATACATACTTAACTGTGACACAGGCTGGTTGGTGGCATGTAGGAATATGTGTCCTCTCTAAATCCTCAATCAAAACAAAGCATAAAAGTCAAAAATCCTCGGTCTATAATCTGAGTGTGTGGACTTTCAGCACAGAAGACTTTTCAGCTGGTCCCCAGGAGGAGTATAAAAGTCCCCTATGACCACTCTGTCTTTCTGTAGGTTTGGGGTGGAAGGGGGAAGGCCACAGTGAATACACCAGTAGGTAAGCTTAGTTGTGTGTTAGGAAACAAGTGTAGAGTGTGATGTTATGGAGAATTCAGGACATGTACTTTTAATTTTCTTGGAAGGAAATTACCAGAGGAAAATATTTTACTTGTGGTAACACTTCACTGACAAGAATCCAGGCACAAGGAGTACAGAAAGCTCTATGTAAAGGGTAAACCAAGTGAAAATCCTAATATAGGAGCAGAATCCTAAATACATTATTACTATCCATTAGTTTTTATGAGTGAGGCTATAGACCTCAATTCAACTTGATTTTATCACAGAATTTATGATTTCAACTCTTTATAATAAGAATTACTCAAAAGCATCCTACAGAATCAATCTGATGACACACACACAACTGATGAATGTCACCTGGTCTTTCAGTGATAGCAATGGAAGTAGATGGTCTTGGAATGACCATCTACTTCCAAAATAGGAAGAAAATGTATACTAACTTTGGATTTTATACTGAACAGTGTCTTATTTTCAATGAAATACATTTGCATATGGACAGATAATGAGATTTTACTAATAGCAGAATTTAAGAATGAAAATCATGCTAGTGGGCAGGTCAGAAGTTCAGTTGTAATGAACTAGAAAACGATGAGCCTGAGGGACGCTCTAAATATCCACACACTGAAATAAAACAGCACTGTCTAGCTTGAGACCAGGAAAAGCTGAAAGCACAAATAAAATCATAACAATATAGCAGGAATGGGTATTGTTTTACTGGAGTAACACACTGGAGGAGCATGGTCTCATTCAGAAGCAAAATAAAAATATTCTGAAGTATGTTAAAGTTTCAGAGAAAACAACTAAATGAATATCAGACAATTTCTTGAAATGAACAGGGAGAGAAAATCAAACGAGGATGGATGAGCCCATGTTACTCAAAGAGAAAATATGTGTATACTAGAGAAGAACTGGGGGAAAGGGAAGATGCATACTACAGAGATGATAGAAATACATCCGGATATAGAATCACAATGAATGAAACACTGTTCCTAGAATTAAATCAGAAGCAAAATATAAATATGTCTAGTTATAGGATTGAAATCTTAAAAGCATAGCTTTTAAAATATGCTGGAACATGCCGTTCAGGTATTTGGAACCCATGACAGCTCTGTAAGTTATAAAGATGGTGCCAACACTGTTCATACTCGACTAGGATTTATGTACTATGACCATTCAGCTCTGAATTTTTCTCACTTTCATTAGATTGTATCATCCTATTTTCAGTGTCAGGAGCTCACTAGACACACAGTAGCCTACATTTTTGCTGTAATTATTCCTTCTTCTTGGAGTATTCTGTCCCCAGATGTCTGTTTATCTAACACTCAACTTATATGAGTCTCTACTCAAATTTTATAACCTCAGTGAAACCTACTCAGATCTCCTTATTTTTTCCTGCAGTTTTCTACTTCATTTCCTACTTTGCCATCTGCTCTGATAATTATTGCTCCTTATTAACTTCTAAATATGCCACATAATTTAATTTTAAATTGGATTGTTTATTTTTTATTGTCTCCCTTAAACATAAACACAAAGAGGGAAGGTATTTCACTGTTTATTCATAGAATAGTCGTTGGCATGTGTCAGGTACTTGATAAATCTTTGTTGAGAGTACAAATGAGTACTTATGGGACCATGTCTGGTATAATGAACATACAAATGATCTTTGTTGAATAAACAGTGTACAAGGGGAAAATAAATGGAAAATCTTTAGTTCCTGGATTTCCTTTTCATGTTCACGAAGGTCCTGGGAAGAAGAGATAGTAGGAAGGAATGGGACGAGGACAGTGGTCATTGGATCTCTTGTCTCTCAGCACCAACAAAGAATTATCTCCCCCTCTCTCAAATGATCTATGCTAGGGAGTTTTAAAATCAACAGGTAGACAACAACTGCCAATTTAGAAAACCATGGCATGATTAATGATCCAAGAACTATCAGTCTTCAGGGTCCAATGGGAAATTTTGACATGATTAGCTAGTATTGAACCTGGACTGGAAATAAAGGAGTTGCCTTTTACTGCCAGCATAATTGTGTCCTCTTCTCAAATTCATATATTGAAGCTTTAAGTCCCATGTGGCCTTATCTGGAGGTGGGGTCTTTGAGGAAGTGACAGAAGATAAATGAGGTCATAGTACGGTAGGACTGGTATCTGCTGTAGTGTGGATCTTGCCTACATTCTAAATTCTCCTGTGTCCCTGTCAGTGATGCTATTGGGAAGAGAGAAACTTGGGAGTTAGACAGTGAGATGAAGGTAAGTCACTGGAGCAAACCACTGAAGGAAATATTTGACTCTGTTCTCTGTGTCTGTCTGTCTGTCTGTCTGTCTGTCTGTCTGTCTGTCTTCACCAACTTACAAGAGCTTACCAAGACTCCTCTCCTACCTGATCCCATCATGAAGTTCTGACTAGAGCAGGAAGGTGAAGTTACCATAGGCCTAAATTTCTACAATCATGAGACAAAATAAACTTTCTCTTCTTTGTACATTCTGATCTCAGTCACCTTGTCACTGTGACAGTAGATGAACAGTGTTATTTTCGAGGGAAATTAAAGCTCTACTCCAGCTTCTGTCACATGAGAATGGAGAGAAAACAGACATCTGATAGCCTAGGGGAGAGTCCTCAAGAAGAACTCAATCAACCAACATCTTGATTTTAGAATACTCAGGCTCTGAGCTACAAGAAAATAAATTCTGTCTTTAGCTAGTCAGTGGTAGTTTATTACAGCAGACCCAAACTGACTGACCCACTTTCCAAACACCAGTCTAATTTCTCTACATATATTTAAAAAGAATGTACTATCTTATATATATATATATTTCCATACACGTAATTGAAATAAATCAGACTTGCACTGGTAAACATCATTGTTTCCCTAGTGTAAGAAACTGAAGGTGTAAATAGTAACCAAAATGTGTAGTAGATATTGTGAAAGGGAAAGAAACTGCTCAAAAGAAATTAACAACCTGGAAGATGAAAAGGAGAAAGAAAAATATGTAATGTTTAAATATTATATAGCATATAGTATTTATATTAACTACTATTAGTTCATTAAAAGGAAAGGTACTTATGCTCAATTTTACATGCTTATATCTGGTAATCTGAGTAACTACTTTGAAGAGAACAATATGCAATATACTAATAATTTCTTACCTTTTTTGAAATTGTTTTTATTGCTTTTAAAGTATATATATATACATATACATATATTTATACATATCAAGAGAGAGAGAGAAAAAGAGACACAGCAAGAGAAATTTATAAGTAGTTTGAGACCAACAATTAACCAAGAAAACTTCACTATGGTAGGAAGCTGTTTCCTGTTCATGAATATCTTAAGGTGTTTCATCTTAAAAGTACCCAGCTAATTGTTTCAACATTTTTCTTTGTCTACTGCACCAAAATGGAATAATAAAAAAAAAAAACCACTCAGGTTGTTATTGTGAAATGTAATTTCTCTACTTTCTCTCTCTGCTTTCATTGTGAACAGAAATGCTATTGATTTTGCAGTGTTTATATTATATCATGATATGCTACTGAATTTGTTTATTAAATTTAGAAGTACCTTGTTGGAGTCTTTGGACTCTTGTATGTACAGTACCATGTGAAATCATCTGTGAATAATGATAATTTCACTTTTTCTTTTCCAGTAATTATTCCTTTTATTTTTCTCTCTTGTCTAATTGTCCTGACTAATATTTTCAGAACTATATTGATAATAATGGTGGCAGTGGACATCCTTGTCTTGTTCCTGAATTTAAAGTGAAGGTTTTCAATTATTTTCCATTTAATATGATGTTGGCTGTTGCTTTGTCACAGATAGCTTTTATCAGGTTGAGGTAAAGAGCATCTATTCTGATTCTCTTGAGGCTTTTTTTTTTTTTTTTTTTTTTTTTTTTTTTTTTTTTTTTTTTTTTTTTTTTATTTTTTTTTTTTTTTTTTTTTTTTTTTTTTTTTTTTTTTTTTTTTTTTTTTTTAATCATGAACGAATGTTGAATGTTTCCAACACTTTGTCAAAAGCTTTTTCTGCACCTATAGTGATGATCATGTGATTTCTGTCCTCAGTTCTCTTGATGCGATGTATTATATTTATTGATTTGCATCTATTGGACCATCCCTGTATTCCTGGGATGAATCCATATTAGTAATGATGTATGACATTCTTATGGTTGTATTGAATGTTTATAGCAATTTTGGGAGTATGGCCATTATCAGTACATTGATTGTTCCTTCCCCAAAACAAGTGATATCTTTTAGTTTTCTAATATTCTTATTACATTCCTTTCTCAGAGTATGGCATTTTTTTGTGGAGATTTTTTACATTCATTGTTAGATTGATTCTTATGTATTCCATTTTTTTTTGCAAATGGGGAAAGGGTTTCCCCCATTTCTCTCCCAGTGAGTTTCTTTTTACTTGTATACAGTGATTCTAGAGGTTTTGAACTTTTGTATACAACTTCACAACTGAATTTGTTTATTAAAATGTAGAAGTTTTTTGGTAAAGTTTCTTAGATTCCTTATGTAGATGATCATATAACCTACAAACACTGATAATTTAACTTATTATTTTTCTATTTTTATTCCATGTTATTTCTTTTATGGCTCAATGCTCTGGATAATATTTCCAGAACTATATTGAAAAGCAAGACTGGGGTGGTGGCTCTGTAATCTCAGTGCTTGGCAGGCTGAAAACAGGAGGATCACTGCAAGTATGATCTGTATAGTGAAACTCTATAGACCCTGTACTAAATACATTTAAAAAAAGAAAAGGAAAGCAGTGATCATTGGCATCCTTGTCTTGTTCCTGATGCTAGAAATAAATCTTTCAGTTTTTGTCCATTTATTATGATATTGGCTCTTTGTCACAGATGGATTTTACCAGATTGAGATAAGGACCATTTCAATTTGGAATTTTAACATTAATAGGTTTTGAAATCAGTCAAGTGCTTTTTCTATACCTATTGAGATAATATTGCGATTTTAGTCTTTGGCTCTATTGATATTTTACATCACATTTATTGATTTACATATGTTAAACTTCTTACAACCTGTGATAAATCCTACTTGAGCTTGTGCAAATTTCTTGATTTTTTTTTTTTTTTTTGCATTCTGTTTGTCAATGTCTTATTGAGGATTTTTGTGTTTATGTGCAAAAAGGAAATTGGCCTGTAGTTTTATTTTTTAGTTGAGTCTTTAGTTGGTTTAAGTGTCAAGGTAATACTTGATTCCAAGAATGACTTTAGAAAATTTATTTCCCTTTTAATTTCGTTAAAGAGTTTAAGGACCAGGGAGGCCAGTGAGACAGCTCAGTGGACTAAAGTGCCTGCTTAGGCAAGTGTAGGCAAGTGCCTACACTGTTTGGTCCCTGGCACTATATGCCATGCCAGCCTTGCTTGCAGGACTGGCTAAGGTGACCACAGAGTTCAGGCATAGTGGTGGATGTCTGTAATCCCAGCACTGGGGGAGCTCATAACAGGAGAATCACTATGAGTCCAAGATGCTTGGTGAGACCCTGTAACAACCAAATAAATTTGAAATAATAAAAGAAAAAAAGCTTAAGGAGTAATGGAATGAAATCATCTCTAAATTTCTTATAGAACTCAGCAGTGAATCCTTCAGACTGTAGACTTCTTTTGCTGATAATTTTTTAACTTTTTATTTCATTGACCAATATTTGCTTATTTAAAACTTTTTTTTCTTTTTTTTTGTATTTTTAAGGAGGGTCTACAAGTTGTTCAGGATCTCACTACTAAATCAGATTCATAGTGATTCACCTGTTTACAACCTCCCAAGATCTGGGAATATAGGCGCACACCACCACTCCCAGTATCAATGGCTGTCTCACTGTGCTGCAATGGTGGGGCTGGCAGGGCAGGCCCAGGCATTGAATCCCTGGCTCCTATGCCTGCCTACCGGTGCTTTAATCTGCTGAGCTATTTGGCCAGCCCTTGCTTTTTTATCTTCTCGATTCAACTTTGGCAATTCATACATATCCAGGAATCTGTCTGTTTCTTCTGTGTTACCAGTCTTACTAAAAGTTCTTTAGGTAAGAACTTTCAATCTTCAAGATTTCTATAAGACCTTTTGATATTTCTCTTTTGTTACTAATTGCCTAAATGTAGACACATGTCTATTACCATGCACCAAACTAAGATGAAAATGAGTCAAAGATCTACATATTAAAATGCACTCGGGAGGCTGAGGCAGGAGGATCAGTGCGAGTTTGAGACCAGTCTGGGCTACAAAAGTGAGATCAAAGCCAGCCTGAACTACACAGTGAGACCCTGTCTCAAAAAGACCAAAAAAAAAAAAAAAAAAAAACCTAACTAACTAACTAAATAAATAAAATAAAATAAAATAAAATGCACTGGAAGACAAAATGTGTAAAACTCTTTAAGACATAGATATAGACAAAGACATTATGAACAAAACTTAGCTGCACAGGAAATAGTATAACAAATAAACAGCTATGATCCCATCTTATTTTAAAGCTTTTGCAAAGCAAATAGAATCACACACAGGGTGAAAAAGTAACACTTAAAGTGGAAAAATTTTGTCTGGTTCTTCCTCAGGCAAACTACTAATATCTAGAATATAAAAAGATTTTTAAAAAATTAAACATCCCAAATTTAAAGATCCAATGCAAAAAATGGTCATCTGAGATGTGCACTTATCAATGAAGAATTAGAAATGACAAATAAATGCATGAAAAATATTCAGCATTATTAGTCATTCAAGAAATTCAAATTAAAACAAAGCTAAAATTCCATTTTATACCAGAAAGAATAATTATCATCAAGAAGTCGGGGCCCGGCGGGATGGCTCAGTGTTCTAAATCGCCTGCTTGGGAAAGCTTAGGCGGTTTCAGGGACCGCGGTTTGATCCTTGGCACCACATGCTGCGCCAGCCCTGCCCTCTAGGCGGGCTGAGCTGGCCATAAAACTGAGTGAATAAACAAACAAAGGTTCTGAAACAAGAAAAAATAAATAAATAAACAAAATTAAAAAAAAAAGAAGTCAACCAATAACAAATGTCGGCAGGACTTTGGGTTAAAAGGAACCCTTCTCCACTGTTGGTAAGAATGTAAACTAATGCAACCATTTTAGAAATCAGTGTGGAGATTCTTCAAAAACTTAGGACTACACATCTCAGTCTGATAGAGCCATTCCCCTTCTTTTTATCTTCCCCAAAGAATTAAAAGAATCATACCAAATGATAAATGTACATCCATGTTTACAGCAGCACAGTTTGTTATAGTTCAATATTGAAACCAAATCAAATGCCCATTAACTGATGAATGAGTAAAAGCATTTTTAAAAATGCAGTTGAGTATAACTCAGCCACAAGGATAGAGACATTTATAGTGAAATGTGACCATATTCTTCGGTGAAATAAATTGGAAAAGCATGCTTAAATATCACATTGTGTCTTTTGGTGTGAGAAACTGAATGTGAAAATACAGAATGAAATATATAACAAATATTGTAAAGTAGGAAGAAATTATTCAAGAGGAATGGAGAACAGGGAGTGCTTAAGGAAGGGGAAAGAAAACAATCAGAAAAGGGTAAAATGAAAACAAACACTTGCAAATAAGGGAGGAGAGGGAAATGAAATAAGAGGAATCATAACACACCATGTGCAGGAATAAATTCCCTATGCTGAATGTGAACATATGTATACATAAATGGTGCAAATAAACATAAACATAATAATAATAAACAAAAAATAAAATGAGATTAAACGTATTTTTATAGGCCCAAGAGCTTCCAACAATAGGCTCACATATAGAATAAGCAGAGTATTTATTTCAAAATAGCACTGTCATATTAAGAGCTAGTCAGAATCTTAGTAGAAATATAAATTATAAAACATTATATTTAATCTTGAATCAATTAAAGTTGAAGATAATTGTTTTTCTTTAGGAAAGCATGTGTTGTTTGAGGATATTTAAGGAAGTAAGTTGTAGGAATTATTAATTTTTTGTATAAATGGTCTCAGTAATTTACTCCCCTCTATGATATTCAGGAGTTAGCCTGCTGGATCACGTAGAGACCAATCATCTACATGACCTCAAAAGTCAGCAAACCAGGCAACAGAGATAAAAGAGGGCATCCTATATTATCTTGCTGCAGTGGGGCTAGTCCACACCAGAAGCGAAAACTGACCATAGAATTGTGACAAGAATGAATGTTGTTGATTTAAGTCACTTATTTTAAAGATAACTCATTGTGAAGCAAATATTTATTCAAGAATATATAAGTAAAAATAGAAACATAAATTAAACAGATCCCAGATCAATAGTGAACATACATTTATGGTTCTCATGGATAACCAAGGTAAAATTGTGCAAATAAAATTACTTTTAATTGTTATACATATTTAAACATAGTTTAATACCTATAGTTTCCAAAGTCTTTGATGTTCAGATGATGTTTGCTTATTTGCATATTTCATATCAGTTAGTCATCTTCAGTACTTCACAAGGGAAATATTTATTCTGATGATACCAGCCTCTATTCTGGATGCCAAATCTTATGCTTAGAGAAATATAAAACTTGCCCTGGGTCACTCAGCTGTTGAATGAAGTATATTTTAGATATTTTTATGCTTACATGCAGTGTTTGCAAAACTTTTGCCAGAGACTAAAAGAAGAAAAATCAATTATAAAATAGAAAATTTTATTTTGATGCAAAAGATTTTAACTGGTTTGAGGGAATTCTGCAAACTTAGGGTTAGAATTGTTTTTCTTACTGGCAACCATTGATCTCTGCCTGTGCAGCTCTGTCTCATTAACACTTTTATTATCTTGTCAGTCAAAGCTCCACCTAAGCCAACCAGGGACCAATAGAATTTGCCATTATTTACTGTCCGGTGCCCAAGTGCAAAGAAATCGTGCTGAAAGTGAAAGGAGAAATCAGCAGGGATTTAGAGAGCGTTCTCGATGCAAAACAATTTAGAAGTTTTAAAATAGGTGTATTCTAAAATGATTTGAAGAAAAGTTTTGTCACTTATATTTAGGATTTTAGATTATCTTTTAAACTGTGTTTCAAAGCAGTAGACATAAAAATGTTATTTTAAGCTGCTTTGGGGCCAGTTTTATTGTACAAATGCTGTGAATTGCACGGGTCTCAGGGCAAATGTAATATGTAGACAATAAATGTTTCTTATGTGCATAGCTAATTTTATTATTTCATCTAATAGTGGTCTATTGGAGTAAACAGATTAGCAGTTAATTGGTATATAACAAAGAACTATTTTGGTCCTTCTGTGCTATTTTAATCCATTAGTGATATTAGTCAATACCCGTACAGAATCCTGATTTCCAATACTCGCTGTTATCCTATGAAAAGATACACTTAGAAGGTCATTATATGCTCAGAAATTACGCATAAATTTACTCTTCTAGAATTTTTCTCCTATGCTTCATAGTCATCTATTCATAATTTCATGATGATTATTTTCATAATTCCTTGACATTTTCAAATGTGTGAGCATCTAATTTTGTTTTCTATCTTCCATTAGTTCAACAAGTAGTCACTGAACAAATAGCCTGTACAAAATACCAAGCTAAGCACAGATGAAGATAACTTTACTATGCTATGTATACAAAATTCATAACCTCAAACAGGCATAATAAATATTATAATAATGGCATATAAAAACAGTCACAGGAATCTAACCTGATGTTAACTCCCAAGTTTTTGAAAGATCAGGCAAATAGGATTCTTAGGAGGAAATGATGACCAAAACAAATTTAAATGAAGACAAGTGTCTGTTTAACTTCCTATAACAACATTTCCTAAACTGTGTGGGTTATAGACAACACACATTTATTTCTGGAACCTGAAAAATTTAAAATCATGGCAGATTCTCTGTCCAGTGAGGTGTTATTTTCTGGTTCATAGATGGCACCTCTGTTATATTTTCACATAATATAAACAGGCTAGCCAGATATCCTCTGAGATATTTTATAAGGCATTTATTTTATAATGGCATTTTACTAATGCCATTCATGAGGGCAGATTCTTCTTCACATAATGAGCTCCACAGGTTCCACCTCCTGGTACTGTGACTTTAGTGGCTTAGTTTTAGCACATAAATTTGGGAGGGTACAATCATTCAATCATGCAGCTCCATAAAGGAGAATGTTTTTATGTCTACATGTGGTGAAGTACAGTTTGAAAAATAATGAGTCCTGTTATACTGAAAGAGAATATCTTAATAGGAGTGCAAAACTGACAAATTTGAAGTTAATTTTGTAGATGTGGAAAAAATAGATCTTTCACCGAGCAGAAGAGAATCATGACGAGTATGTGGGAAGGGCATGTGGAGGCATGTTGAAAGGACTCAGATATGCTATGTGCAGGTGCTACACAATTAGTATATGTATAGAGATGGGGGAAGGAAGAGAGAGAGGAAAAGAATATAATAAAAAATAATCAATATGTGCTCAGTACACATCCCTACTCTATAACATGAATGCCAATCTTATACACTGTAAAGAGATACTAGTAAAACAAAGCATTTCAAGAAGGTATATATTTTCCGTTCTTTGTACTACAGTGACTTCTGTAAACTATTACCAAAAAGTTTTTCATACATTTCTAAGAAGGTATAAATTTATAAATCTATTGTTACTTTTTTAATCATTTCACAGTTCGGAGAAAAAATAAAATTATCATATGGCTATTATTTGACTAAAATTTTCACTGGAATGAATAAATTTTTCTAATATAGACATATCTTTATTGACAAAATGAATTTTTTCCGTGATAATTTTAAATATGTAAAAATATTTCTATGAGAATGTAGGAAAGAGATGGAATTTGAACTTTAACCAATTGATAAACTTGCTCTTCTTTAGTATATATATATATATATATATATATATATATATATATATATGTATATATATATATATATATACTAACTTGAGTATTCAAATGTTTTTGTTTTTATAAATTTCTTTCATGTAATTTCTCTCCTTTAAAGATCTGTTTAGGAATTGAGCAGTTTCTATAACATATATATGATAACATATGACCAAGTTTCCAATTATCCTACCTATCTGGAGGTAAACTAACTGCAAATAAGTGGAAAGACAAAAAGATGGCTGGTTAGCATGTGAATCTCAGGCAACTACTTAGCTATGAGCTGAAACATAATTGCATAATTGCTGTAAGGCTATGGTCACTTCATCTGTGAAAGGAGGGTATTTTTGATCTGCTTTCAGAATTAATGAATTGATTGAAGCATGAACAGGCTTAGCACAATTCTAGGCACTAGTGCAGAGATATATTTTAGCCTGAAGTGAAAGGGAAAATTAATATGCTGCCTTTAACTGAGAACAGTAAATCATTTTCCTTTAATTAAAATGTTAATTACTGTTCATCATTAAGTTTTACACTCATTTTAATTTAAAATACAATGAATCTTAATAACAATGTATTTGGAGATTCACTTAAACTTTGTGCCTTGATCAGGTCCATCACTAGCTGTACCCTGGTTCACACTGAGCTTGGTGGAGTAAGCACCCAATAAACACAGGCTCTGAAACTTTACTATACAGCTAATCAGCACATGTTAATTTACAAGTATGGAACCTTATGATGTCATTATGCTACAGGGACTCTGTGAGTGTACAGTACTAGGTCACCAAGGCCATGGCATGAAAAGGGACTTTTCCCCCTCTCCAGCTTCTCCCTTGAGTCCATTGCCTCCTGAAGGCCATATCACAAACACCTTTTTCTCTGCTATTCCGCTATCATACTATGCTGTCTTAGTGCCACCAGAGTAAGAACTAAAATCTGTACAAACTATGAGCCAAAATAACTTCTCCTCCTTTAATTCATGTATATTAGAATTTTGTCTCAGAAACAAATTAAGTAACAATTTGGTATCGGAAGTGAGGTTATTGCTGTGAACACAGATGATCATATACTTTAGAAGTGAATGAAACAAGGTCATAGGAATTCATAGAAGTTTCTTGGGTCATGTGGAATGCTACATACTGAACTCTAGGCAGAATCTTTCATCAAGCTCATGTAGCATTCCAGGGCTGATTCTGCAGCCACTAAGTCCAGGAACACAGGACCAAGAAAACTCTATTGTAGGCAAAAAAGACAACATTCAAGAATCTCCAGTTGGGGGCTGGCAGTAGAACTTCATAATATGTGTGTGCAGAAACTGTCTACAAGTCACCCATATCCTAAGATTTTTTTGGAAACTAAAGGCATTGGGGAAATTAACCATGCTAAGGAAATTTCAAAGCATTTGAAGTTCAGGCTGTACCATAGATTATTGATTGTTGTGTTTAGCCAATTTGCAGTGAGAATCGAGCAAAAAGATCATTTGAAAAAGTTTTAGTTTTCTAAGAAAGGAGGAGCTTGTAAAATTGAGACAAAGGAGAACTCTGTTGAGTAAAAAAAGATTAATACTAAATAGAAGCCAGGTACTGTAAAGCTGGAGAATAAAAAAGATGACTTGAGGTCATCATACAAATAAGCAAGACTATACTCATATGATCAGAGTTGGTGAAAACTTTGCTTCAAAAAGAGAGTTCTAATGTATACAAACCCAGTAACAATCTTATGCTACATCTTAAGCTCCCAGAAAAAGAAGAGTGAGTCAAGCCCAAAGCCCAAAGAAGGCAGGAAATTGGAAAGATCAAAGAAGAAATAAGGGCAATGGAGAAGAAGAACACACTACAAAGAATTGATGAGTTGAAGAGTTGGTTCTTTGAAAGAATAAATAAAATGGATGAAATAATAGGCACCCTTATCTAAAAAAGAAAAAAGAAAGAAAAAAAATCAAACTGATGTAATAAAGAATGAAGAGGTGAAATCACTACAGATCCTATAATAATTCAGAAGATCGTCAATACCTATTTCCCAAATCTTTACTCTTGAGGATGGAAAGCATAGAAGAAATGGATAGATTCCTAGATATGCATGACTTAGCAAAGCTGAATTAAGAAGATATAAAAAATTCTGAACAACCCAACATCAGTTGACAAAATTAAAATTCTATTAGAAAGCCTTCCAGCAAAAAGAAAAGCTCGGGTCTTTATGGATTGAAAGCTGAATTCTACAGGAAATTTAGAAAATATTTCTTTTTTTTTTTTGTCTTTTTGAGACAGGATCTCACTATACAGTTCAGGCTGGCCTTGAGCTCAGTTTTGTAGCCAAGGCTGGTCTTGAACTTGCACCGATCCTCCTGCCTCAGCCTCCCAAGTGCTGGGATTATAGGTATGTGTGACCACGCCTGGCAAGAAATTTTGGAAAGATTTAATGCCAACTCTTGTTAAACTCTTCAAAGAAACTGAAAGGGAAATTATTCTCTCACACTTATTCCTACAGGCAAGTAATACTCTGATACCAAAGTCAGGAAAGGAACTAACCAAAAAAATAGAGCTATAGACCAATTGCCCTAATGAATATAGATATACAAATTCTCAATAAAACACTATCAAATAGTACACAACAAATCACAAAAGAAACTAGATATCAAAACCAAGTGTGAGTCAAACCAGGAATGAGGGGATGTTTCATTATATGGAAATCTGTAATATAATGCAAATCATTACGTTACAGATCAGAACCAATGACAAAAATCACCTGACCATCTCTGTAGAGATGAGAAACTAAGAAGTGAAGAAAAATAAACAAAGCTTAGTGTGGGTTATAATCTGTTACTTGGGGATTTTAGAAAACTAGGATTTAAAAAGGTATAACCGTTTATCCTGACGGATGTCTCCACCCTTACGTGAGACATTGGTATAACAGCTGATCCTGAGTGATGTCTCCACCCTTACTTGGGACATTGGTGATTATCCCCTCTCCTTCCTGTAAATCTTCTATTGTATGACCTAAATAAAAAGGAGATGCTTCTAGAGTTCTGGGCTCACTTAGAGAGAGACAGATCTCAGTGAGACCTCTGAAGCTACATTCATCAGGTCTTCTCGTTGTTTCTTTTGGCTCTGGATCACAACATACAACAACTGGTGCCCAACACAGGGCATGGAATATGACCAGGGGTGAGTTAAGAGAGCCCTGACCGCGTGGGAAAAGTATGCCCAGAGTAGGCGAGACCACTGGCAAAAGCTCAAAGTAATGGGAAATTCCGCTTCAATAGAAAAAGAGTATGCCAATCTCATAGAGATATTACTCAAAGGAGTGGGGATAAAGGTGAAACCAGGGAGTTTTGAAGAATTATTTTTCTTAATAAAAAGGCATTGTTGTTGGTTTCAGCCTAAAGGAAAAGTTGCTCTAAACTTAAAAGTTTGGAAGGAAGTTACAAAAGCTCTGTGCAGAACACAAAAACAAGGAGAACCTATACCTTTAAGCGTGTGGTCTTTGTGTGACATTATTTCCTTAGCTGTGGAGCCCCTGCAGTCTGACTCTGAGGAACTGAGTCTGCAGCCAATTCCTCAGACTCAGGAAGGCAGTCTTACATGGGGTTCAGTTGGTGAGGACAGTACAGATCATGAAGGCAGTAGCACATCTCTTAAATTTGTCCTTGTTGGGTAAAGAATTTGAATCAAAGAATCAGAAAGTAAAGTGAACATTTTTGGCTCATCAGTCTCTCATCTAATCCCGAGTGCTTTTCAGATGTTCAGGGGAATGGGTTGGAGAAAGAGGCAGATAACCGGGAGTTATCCTGCCATATGGAACATTTGACATAAATGGTATCCAAATTGGTGGAGTGATTGGATATTTCAAGTCCACCTTCAATGCTTGCCAAATTTCAACCTCTGCTTTCTTCCCCAACTAATCCTTCAGCTCTTCCATATGAGCATAAGAAACCTGTCTCAACTGTTGAACCTAGAGGCACAGTGACTCAAGCTATATTGTAAGGAACGAACCAGGGAGACACAGAGGCTTACAAAACTCCACTGAGAGTTTGCCCTGTTGTGGTTCAGCAACACCCTCCAAAAGAACAACACCCAAACAGTTATGTACAGTGGGATTATCGACCTTTGGCTTTTCAGACCATCAAAGAATTGAAGCAAGCTGTTACGTCATATGGAATGCAATCTAATTATGTTGTTGGCCTCTTACAAGGACTGGCAGATGAACATAGGTTTATTCCTCATGATTGGAAAGTATTGTGCCATACTATTTTGGAACCAGGACAATATCTTCAATTCTGTACCTGATATAAAAATGAGGCAGAGACTCAGGACAGGATAAACATAAACAGGTCAAAATCTGCCTATTGCTATAACAGCGGACCAGCTTACTGGCTCAGGTGCGTGGTTTATTATAACAGCTCAACTTCAGTATGATGATATTGCCATTGTACAGACGTCTTTATGTTGTCTCAGAGCATGGGAGAAGGTAAAAAAAAAAAACCTGGAGAAGCTCAAAAGTCTTTTACTAAGGTAATATGATCTCAAAATGAGCCCTTTGTTGATTTTATCTCTCAACTTAAGGAGGCGATTGATAAAAGTTAGACAACTTGATCTTTGATATGTCGTTACAAACTTTGTCTTTTGAAAATGCTAACTCAAAGGGTTATATGCCCATTAAAGGCTCGAGGCACCTCAATGGAGGAATATATGAAGGTTTGTGCAGATATTGGTTTTCAGCCCTATAAAGCTAATTTATTGGCTGCCGCTTTGCAAACTTCATATAAACAAAATCTTACTAAATGTTTTAATTGTGGCAGAGTAGGGCATATGAAAAAGGACTGTAGAAAAGAAAAGAAAAAGGGTAAAGAAATCATTTAGATGACCTCCTTCTGAAATCCAGCAAGCTCCATTACCTGCCTGGGGACAAATCAAAAAACTCACTTGATACATTATAGGACATTAAGAAAACAATTTGCTATAGTTGGAACTGGAAGAAAAGCAGGGAGAGAAAACAAAAGGACATAAAAAATAGCTGCCTTATTGCAGCTCCAAAAACAGATTCTGAGTCTGATTGTCTTGGATCCAAGAAGAACTCAGCAACAATAAAGTTCATCTGCTATGACTATTGGAAACCAGGCCAGAATAGGAGGGATTCTCTCAAGAAACCCACAAGTCATGCCCTGACTACCAAAGCAGCTGCTAAAAGTGAGACTGCACTCTGAGGTGAAGGCCCCAGAGCTCAGATTCGGCTTCCCAGATGAAACAGTAGGACTGAAGGGCATTAGGCCTGCCTGCTCCTTCTGACCAGACAGTCTTTGTCATCTCCATGGAGGAGCCCTGAGAAATCATGACCAAGGGAAAACCCAGCCTAATTCTGGACATTGGCACAGGTCTCTTTGTTCTTCTCCGACCCTGACTTTCCTTCCAGTCATCATACCTCAAAAGAAAAGACATCTTGCTTTAGCCGTAACTGAGATATACGTTCGTTATTAATCCAATTTACACTAAGACTAGTTTTTAAAAATGTAATATGTATTTGGTTCTCTCACAACATGTTCATTACTATTGGTAAAAATCATTTTGACCACATTCAGAACTATTCCCATGTATGTTTAATAATTTCTTTGGCTTTATCTTCTCCAGATTTAAAGTGATTCCACCTACCCAGAAGAAAAATGCCTGATATCTCTTGAGGGCCTTTAGGTAGAACCTCTGGAGAGTGTCTCTGACTACAGGTTCCCAGTACAATCCCTTTCAGCCTGAAGAAGCCAGAGCAGTCATCACCCATATTTCCCTCACGGCAGTTGAGGTTACTTCTTCAGCAGGGGGAATATTGCAGGCAGCTGAGTTAGATAAAAATATTATAAGCAGTCAGATAGGGTTAGGCCCTCAAAGGAGATAACACAGAAGGCAAGATATTTAGCATTTTGATAAGGGATGAATGCTCCCGCTATGGGCCAGACCTAAACATCAAAGGTCAAATAAATGCTCAGCTCTTTAAAGATTAACACCTGAGATCAAACATCACCCAAAGGGAGCCAGAAGAACATATCATTTGGAGTCATCCACTTTGCTGTCATTTAAAAATAATACCGAAGTAAGGGAAGAAAAATGGGACTTTTGCTTCTCCAAGGAAAGAACTTTAAAGGTATAGCTGTTAACAGAATGTTTCCACTGCCAGATCTACCATTATGCCAGAATACCAATGTTGCTTAAGGTACATTGGGATATCTGTAAGAGGGGAGGCAGCCCAGGAGTTAGTTAATACTTCCAATGGAAGCGTCATAGATTGGAGCTCTACAGCTCTGTCCAGATAGCAGAAGGATGAAAATAAAAGGGAACAGAACTCATTCTACTCAGCTTTAAATTTTTCTAGAGATAACATCTATATTCTCAGGACAAGAATCAGAATTTGACTTCCAATACAACTATATTACCCCGGGCAAGACTGTCCTTCCATGACGCTGTTCCAACATTTACTGGACAGCCTGCATACATGCCAGCTCAAATTTGAATAAAACAGGCTGTTGTTATGTTGGGAGGACAAGATGTTATTCTACAATGAATACCGTGTTTAAAATGTTATTAGAATACTTCATTTTGTATAACTCTCACCTCATGGAACCAAATCTGATTTGTTACAAAGTATCTTTAATGACATTGAAAACTTCGATCCTTTTCATGTTATCTTATGGTTTAGTAGAAATGTAGTAGAGATTTGTGTATGTTGTCTCTTTATTATTTGCATATCCTGTTTAGTTTAGCAATGAGCACAGATCCAGCAATAAGCTATGGATCAATAGTCTACAGTCCTCAACCTAATGCTTCAAAAAATTATCTTTCAAGCATTTTTAATTTTTTTTCTTGTTTCAGAACTTTTATTGGTTTGTTTGTTTATTTATTTTTATGGCCGACTCAGCCTGCCCTGAGGGCAGGGCTGACACAGCATATGGTGGCGGGGATCGAACCGCGGTCCCTGCAGCTGCCTGCAGGAGCTTGAGACCACTGAACCATCCTGCCGAGCCCCTTTCAAGCGTTTTTTAATAAAAGTGTGGGATATGTAGAGATAAGAAACTAAGAAGCGAAGAGCAATAAACAAAGGTTAGAGCGGATTGTAATCTGTTACTTAGGGATTTCACAAAACTAGGATTTAAAAAGGTGTTAACAGCTTATCCTGATTGATGTCTCCATCCTTACTTGAGATGTTGGTGATTATCCCCTCTTCTCCCTGTAAATCTTCTATTATATGACCAAACTAAAAAGGAGATGCTTCTAGAGTTCTGGGCTCACTTTGAGAGAGACAGATCTCAGCGAGACCTCGGGTCTTCTCGTCATTTCTTTTGGCTCTGGATCACAACATACAACACATCTCAATAGTTGCGCAAAAAGCTTTTGACAAAGTCCAGCACTCATTTATGATAAAAATCCCCCAGAATATCAGAACAGATGACTTTACTTCTATGTGACTAAAGCCGTCTATGACAAAGCAAAAGTAAACTTCATACTAAGTGGACAAAAATTGAAAACCTTTAGTTTAAAATCAGGAAAAAAGACAAGAATACCCCCACTCTCACCACTTCTGTTCAGTATAGTTCTGGAAACATTACCTAGAGTAATGAAACAAGATATATAAAAAAAATAATGATTGGAAAGGAATAAGTGGCATAGTCATTATTTGCAGATGACATGATACTGTACATAAAACATCACAAAACTCCACACTCCACTAAGAGACTTGTAGATTTAATAACCAAATTCAATAGTATAATAGGATACAAAGTGAACAATAAAAAAATCAATATCATTTCTATACACAAGCACACAAAGAAAGGAATTATGGAAACCATACCTTTAACAATAATACCTAAGAAACTGAAGTACTTAATAATCAGTCTCATAAAGAAAATAAAATATTTATACAGTAAAAATATATCTAGAAGTTATACTTATAAGTGAAATAAATCAGATCCACATGTGTAAACTTCACATTGTGTAAGAACCTGAAAGAACAAACAAAATGTGGATCACAGAATAGATATAATACAATAGAAAGAAACTCAAGGGTCCGGCAGGATGGCTCAGGGGCCTAAAGTGTCTGCTTAGGAAAGCTTAGGCAGCTGCAGGGACCACAGTTCGATCCCTGGCACCACACGCTGCACCAGCCCTGCCCTCAGGGCAGGCTGAGCCAGCCATAAAAACAAACAAACAAACAAACAAAAGTTCTGAAACAAGAAAAAAAAACTCAATATAAGAAATAAACAATTGAGATGTGATAAAGAAGTAAAGAAAGGAAAAAAATGAAGCAGGAAAAAAACCATGTGAGTTTGTACACAGGATAGCAGTCATGATTTTTCTGCTGATAAAGTAAAAACAAAAGCAAAGACAGCAGAAACAAAGGCAGAAAGAGCACAACTTATAACAATGCATATTACAGAGTTTCAAAACAAGAATTGCAAATAACAATGGCTGTTATATTACATGTTATTTACCATCAAATCTGTTGCTCAGATTAACAGATATAGTTATGTAACAATGGACAAATAGTTGAATGTTAACACTTGTTTTCAATAAGCCTTTACTTTTTCTTATCATTTTGACTTTTTAAAAATTTTATTTTAAAGAGAGTATAATAATAATTGAGAAGACAGTAGAAAAGGTGCACATTTAGAAGACCAAGGTGAAAGGTATGCAACCATGGGTTTTGTGTTACAAACTGCTGTCCTCGAACAAAACAAAACAAAACAAAACAAACAAACAAAAAACCCGAAGTGCTGTCCTCAGTGGAGATGCTTAGATTGAAGATATTGGCATACAGATTTAGTAAAAATGAAAATTATAAAATTTAAGTGTGATTTTCACAAACGAGGATGGAAATTATGAGCACTATCATCACAGCCATCCTTTATATTTGCTTGCATGATTTTGCCCCTTCCATTTTTCCTATCTTTTCTCCATTGTCTCATCTTTGCTGTTTAATCTTTCTGTTCAGTTTTGTTCTATTTTACAATATTTATCTATTACAATTTTCATGCTTTATTTATTCTTTCAGGTTCTTACACAGGGAGACAATACAATATTTACACATTTGGGTCTGATTTATGTCACTTATGAGTATAGCCTTGAGTTGCATTTACTTACCTATGAAGGCCTCAAGTTTGTCTTTCTTTTATAGACAAGTTATTCTCCATTACATAATACTGCCACACCTCCATTCCTCAGGTGATGGGCATTATGGATGTTTCCAAGATTTTGCTATGACAAATTTTGCTACTATAAACGAGGGTGCACATACATCATTATGGCATGAGGTTTTCAGTTCTTTGGGGAAAATACCCAGACGAGAAATAGCTGGGTTGACCCAGCCCTAGTTAGTTGAGGAGTCTTCACACTGACTTCCATAGTGGTTGTACCAGTCTACATTCACCTCAATAGTGTAGAAGTATTCCTTTCCATTGCAGCAAAAGTTGCAGCCCTTCCAGTGTTTGTTATTAGTTGAGATTTTTATGACAGCCATTCCTTCTGGTGTGAGATGGTGTCTCAATGTTGATTTAATTTGTGTTTCTCCAGTGCTGTGGATTTTTTTTTTTTAAGTATTTGTTTGTCATTTGTATTTCTTCCTTTGAGAAATAATATGTATTCATATCAGATGCCCATTTTTGGATTGGCTCTTTATATTTTGGGTGGCTGATAGTTTTAAATTCTTTACATATTCTAGACAGAAGTCCTTTGTGTGAGTGATGATTGGCTAAGATTTTTCCCAATTTATGTGTTATATTTTCACTCTGTTGATGATTTCTTTTGACATGCAGAAACTTCTCAATAAGATGAGATCCCAGTTGTTGATTCTTTGAAGGATTTCCTGTGCAGTTTGATTTTTGTTCATGAACTTTATGCCTACCCTATGTCTTCAAGGTTTTCACCTACTTTCTCCTCTAATAGATGTATTTCTGTTTTAATATCTAGACCTTTAATCCATTATTTATTTTAGTTTAGTGGATGGTGATAGACTTGAACCTAGTCTAATTTTTTGGCATGTGAAAAGTCAGTTTTCCAGCATCATTTGTTAATTCCTATCCAGGAACAAGAAATATCTTTCCATTTTCAGAAATCCTCTTCAATCACTTTTTTCAGAGTATTGTAATTTTCATTGTATAGGTTTTTACTTCCTTTGTTAGATTAATTCCTAAGTATTTCATTTATTTGTATTCTATTATGAAGAATATAGTTTCTCTATTTCTTTCAGTGAGTTTGTTTTCGGTGTAGAGGAATGTTATTTTCTTTGAGTGTTGACATTTTATCTACTTATGATACTGAATTTGTTTATTAATTCTAGGAGTTTCTTGGTGAAACATATATGTTCTTGTTGGTTTCCTAATGTGTGAGTGCAGCACTATAACTTTTCCTCTGAGAATTGCTTTCATTGCATCCCACAAATTCCAATAAGTTGTGTCTTCTGCCTTTTTATTGGAATATATATATATATATATATATATATATATATATATATATATATATGTATAATTTAATTTTGTCTGTAACCCACTGGTTGCTAAGGAGGGTGTTATTTAATTTCCAAATGTTTGTGGGTTTTGTGGTGTCTTTTGTCAGTAATTTCCAGTTTCATTGCACTGTGGTCAGATAATATGCCTGAGATAATTTCTGTTTTCATGCATTTACTTAAATATGATCTGTGGACTAGTATGTGGTTTATTTTAGAGACTGTCTCATGTGCTGCTGAAAAATATGTGTACTTAGATGTTATTGGGTGGAACATTCTGTGTATATTCACTAAGTCCATTTTTTCAAAGGTTTGGTTCAGTGATGCTACCTCTGATAATTTTATGTTACTTGACCTAACTGGGTGCGTTAGGGTCTCCTGTTAAGATTGTATTATTATTTTCTTCTTTTATGAATTTGGTACAGCTATGCAGCTCTGATTCATAGTGATCCCATTGCTTTCAGCCACCCCATACTGAGATTACAAGAATGTACCACCGTTCTGTACTTGGTTGCCTGCTTAGTGTGCCCCAGGTGTGGGGCCAGAGTGGCATGCAGGACTGGGGAAGGAACTGTGGTCTCAAGATTGTGTTATTTATTATTAGATTTTTTATGTCAAATAAAATTTGTCTTACATAATTGGGTGCTCCAATATTTGGTGCATACATATTTATGACTCTTATTCCTTCCTCTTGAATTTTTCCCCTAACCAGTGTGTGGTGACTTTCTTTATATCCTCTGATCATAACTGGTTTGAAGTTCAGATTGTCTGCAAAGGGTATAGCTATCCCTGCTTTTCTCCTGGATCATGTAGTATTATTTTCCATCCTTTCACTCTTACCTATGAATTTCTTTTTGGGTTAAATGTGTGCTCTATATATTTCATATTGTTGGATTTTTTTCTTGATCCATTCTGCCAGTCTATTTCTTTTAATTGGTGACTTGAATTCATTCGCATTGATGGTTATAATCAATATGCATTGGCTTGTGTTTGTCATGTTATTTTCCTGCTGTTGGTTCTCTGATTTTATCCTGTGGTTAATTGTTAGCCCTGCTTGGTGGGTTTTTTCTCTTGTCTTTTATGGAGTTGTGGTCATTTTGAATGACCACATCCCTTTATAGAATATCTTCTTTGTTTTATGTAGGATTGGTTTGGTCATCATGAATTTTTTAGTTGTTCTTGGTCATGGAAGCATTTATCAGTGTCTTTTGTAGAAACATTTAGTAATACTTTCATATAGTTATCATTTCCTTTTTTACCTGGGAGATTATTTCTGAGCTGATTTCCTCTATACCCTTCTGCAGTTGTTTCTTTATTTCAGAGATTTCAGGTGTGTGACTTCTAATTTCTTCAGTGCTAGTGTCTCCTCGATTTGTTCCATCTGGGCTCAGAGCTTGAGATTGCATTTTGCTCCTTGGTCTTGTTATTTTCTATTTCAGAGAGATCTACTTAATTTGATTTCTGTGCTACTTTTTGGTTAAAGTTTGATTGTAAGTAGCTGAATCACTGGAATCAGAAATTCTCTGTAAAGAGTTATGTCTTTAGGAATCTCTTCTGTGCCAGTTATTCTTGTTCTGTTGTGTTCCAAGATTTTGCTTTCTCTGTTGAGAATGTGGTATTGGTTTGTTCTTGGCTCTGTCTTGCTTCCTGGAGTCTTCAGGTGGACTAGTTCACCTAAGTTGTCTCTTGCCAACTCCATAACACAAAGATCTTCCAGTAGGTCTGGGCCTCAGTCTGGGCTACACTGATCCTATCAGTGTGCCTCAGTTTACTGGACCCACTTCAGACCTTAGCACCTCCTCCCAACTCAATGCCACCAAATTCCTCCTTTCAGGTCACACTCCAGCAACTCAGCTGTGAGTTCTGCCTACTAAGCCACACACTCAATGCTCTGCACCAAGTTCTCCCTGCCAGGTTGCACACTGAGCTTCTCTGTGCTGAGTCCCTTCTGTTGGTTTTTCAAAGACAGCAGTTAATGTCTAACATTTTTACTGTCACCAATGCTACATGCTAATACTTGTTATATGAGAAACTTCACTGAGGACAACAATGAGCAATACAGTGACCATGCCTGAAGATTTTTCATCTTATTCTTTTAGATGAGTATCATCACTAATATCTAAAATATTATTTTTGTACTCCCTTTAGTGAAAAGAGAGTTAATGTTTAATCTCTTGATCAATATTGCAAGTCAATGTTTGGTAATCAGAGCAACAAATTTGATGATAACAGTATAGAAGAACAATTGTTAATTGTCTATTCTTGTTTTGAAATTCTGTATCAATTTGATTATTCTAAGTTGCTTTGTTTTTCATAATTTTTTTTTTTGTATTTTAGGGAAGGGTCTACAGGGTGTTCAGGGTCTCACTACTAGGTTGGACTCACAGTGATCTGCCTTTTTACAGCCTCCCAAGAGCTGGGATTATAGAAGTGCGCAACCACACCCGATCTCAATTGTCATCTTGGTGAACTCCTATGTTGTTTTGTTTTTGTCTTGTTCTTGTTATTTTGTTTTATTTTTTTTCTCTTTAAAATAAAAAAAGAAAATTATAGTACCCTATATAAAGAGATCAAAAAGAATTTCAGAATATGGAAAAATATTCCTTGGTTCTGGATAGGAAGAACCAACATTAATAAAATGATATATTCCTACAATTGTGATACAGATTCAACACAATCCCAATTCAAATACTATTAATACACCTCCAAAAAAAATCCCTGAAAGTCTTCTAGAACCACAAGAGACCTAGAAGAGCAAAAGCAGTCCTGGACAACAAAGGAAAAGCAGGAAACATCAAAATCTCTGACTTGAATTTGTACTACAAAGATACTGTGATAAAATCAGCTCATTTATGTTTGACAAAGGGGCCAAACGTGTGCACTGGAAGAAAGACAGCCTATTTATAATAAATGGTTCTGGAAAAGCTGGCTTTCCATATGTACAAGACTAAAATTAGACCCATGTCTATCATCATGCCTGAAATAACAGTTAAAATGGACCAAAATTGAAACACTAAATATCCTGGAGCAAAAGGTAGGTAGAAATTTTAAGAACATAGAAGTAAGTAGACAGTTTATGAACAAAAATCAACTATACAGGAAATAGTACAAATAATTAACAATTGGGATCACATCTTTCTGAAAAGCTCTGCATGTGAAATCACCAACAGAGTAAATATAAAACCCATGAAGTGGGAAAAAATTTATAGCAGACTCCTTCAGAAAAAGCACTTCTGTTTGGAACATGTCAAGAATAAAAACAATAAGATCTCCCAAAATTCAAAGATCCAATTAAAAAACAAGCATCTGAGATAAATATACCCTTCACAAATAAAGAGATACAAAAATGAAAAAATATATGAAAAATGTTCAACATCATTGGTTTTTCAAGAGATGCTAATTGAAACACTGACATGCCACCTTACATCAGAAAGAATGACTATCATCAAGAAGTCAACCAATAACAAGTGCTGCAGGGGCTGTGGGGAAAAAGTGCAGGCTGGTGCAAACTTTATGGTAATCAGTATGGAGAATACTCAAAAAGCTAGAATTACAAGACCCGTCCAAGCCTGCTATTCCTCTCTTAGATATTTTTCCAAAAGAATGGAAATCATCATATCACAGAGATTATATACCATGTTTATAGCAGCTCAATTTGTCATGGTTAAATTTTGGAGGGCTGTGGAGATATATTTGTGGCATAAATCATTGACTGGCAGAGTAAGGACTCAAGTTTGGTTCCCACCATTGCATGCTGTGCCAGCCCTTAAACCCCTGGCTTGCCATGCTGAACCCCGAAACTAAGCATGATGTGTGTCTGATTTATTTCACTTACCAACTGTTATGGTTTATGTCTAGTTGTCCCCCCAAAACCTCATGTATCAGGAGGGTGGGGATTTTCTACAGATTGAGACTTGACTCATGAATCACTGGGATTATGTGATTTAGTACTGATCTAGAGTTTGAGACTTGATTCATGACCCGTGAGATTATATGTTTTAAGTACTTCTGGGATTATGGGTGTAGCCTAAGGCTGATGGGCTGAGGTAGAGAGCCTGAATGTAATATAAAGAGAGACAGAGAGACAAACTAAAGCTGTTGCTCTGCTGCCCTGATTGGTTGGCTGCCTCTTGTCACCGATTTGTTGCTGTTCTGCCGCCATGAACTGGATGTTTTCTGCTCTGTTCGACTCAGCCTTGGGCCAGCCGAATATGGACTTAAACCTCCAGTAAGTAACTATGAGCTAAATAAATCTTTCCTTCCTTCATTTTGAGTGTCAGGTATCTGTCCCAGCAATGAGTAAAACGTAACTAAGACACCAAGGCAGTCTATGGTTGCATCTATTTATCTGCAAAAGTCTTGAATTTTTTTTTATACTTGAGTAATACTCTACTGTGTAATACTACCACATCTTTTTACCAAGTTCTCAGTTGATGAACATTTGGGTTATTTCTAAGATTTATCTTTCTATTTATTTAGATTGATTTTGATACCAGATCTTGCTATACAGCTCAGACTTATAGTAATCCTCTTGTGTCAGCCTTCCCGGCACTGGGATTGTAGATGTGTGCCACCATGCCCAGACTCCGTGGTGGGCTCTGTGTGTCCAGGGGTGGAGGCAGAGTGGTGCCAGGGATCTGACATTGGTTCCTGAACTTGCCTAAGCAGGCACTTAATCCACTGAGTTATCTCACCAACTGTTTTTTTTTTTAAACCAATTTTGCACATTTATATGTAGTAACCTAGATGACTACTTTAAAGATAACATCATGCAATACAGCCATCATTGTTGAATTCTTAACTCTTTGTTTAGTGAAATTTGGTATCATTTCTAATCCCACCCTTTTTTAAAGCTATTTTTTTATTCTTTAAATAGAAAGTAATTTCAATTTTAGATTAATACGTGTTTCTGAGAACATTTGTGAGTTTGAACATTATGCTTCTATATTCTTATTAAAAATTCCATACAAAATTCTGTAACTACGTGAAATATGTACTGCAATCATTTATTCATATATATATTCAACCATTTAGTTCTAAGTGCAGCAATGTGTGAAGTATTGTAGGGAGGCTCCCCATGCACGCTGGGAGAAGTTGTTAGAGCTTGGCACAGTGTAGTGGAAGTGACCTTAGAGAGTTGGACAAAAGTTCAGAAGAAGAATATAAAGCTCGTGTGTGTGTTTGTGTGTGTGTGTGTGTGTGTGTGTATGTGTGTGTGTGTGTGTGTGTGATAATGGGGATTGAACTCAAGACCTTATGCTTCCCAGACAAGCACTTATTCTACTGTGCTATCTCCCCAGAATGAAGCTCTTAGAATGATTGGAAAGTGGAAATAGACAAGGGAGACAGAGAGCCCAATCTGACACCATGTTGGCACTCCTCGAGTCCCTTTTTCACATGCTATCAAAGCTAATCAAGCACACCAGGCATGTGAAATTGGTTGGAGAGCACTTTGTTGATGTGGTGTAAGAGCTCTTTGATTTTATCATCTGGATAGCAAAAATGAAAATTATTTTTTAAAATTTTTGCTTGTATGTTAATTTGTACATTGCTTAGATCTAGATGGAATAAAAATAGGCCTGCTTTAATCTTGCAGTAACTTGGCAAATACCTTTCAAAATGTGTTGATAATTCCCAGAAGTCAATTTTCTTAATCTGTTTTTTTCTTAGCTTTCTTAACTTTTAATGACTTGAAGATGGTTGAGTGGAACATTTTCTTAAAACCACAAGTAAAAACTGCATTTTCATAGAAATTATACTGCATAATTAGATATTATGTGGATATTAGATTAATGATTAATATATTATTAAAACTAATGAATAACATTAATTTGTATGAAAAAGTCTAATCTCACCAAAATACAATAGGAAACACCATACATTACTTTTTACATATCTTGAATAGTTTTTACATCTAATTTTGCACAGAAGTTCATGCCTGAGTGTTATTAAGCAGATACAACATCGAAACATCGAAAGATTATACTTACTTCCAGTTTTTTATTGTTATGGTACAATGCATACACATTTTAGCATCTTAACCACTATTAAGTGAGTAGTGATATTAAATATATTTAAAACGCCATGAACTGTCATCATCTTCCATCTCTAAAATTCTCTTCATTCCATAAAACTAAAACTGTACAATTCCTTTTTCTTCCCTTTCCCAAGCTACTAATGGCCATTACTTTATATCTTTATGTTTTTCTGATTTTGACTACTTCGAGTACTCATTCTCTTAGTTATAGTTCTCTAGAGGAAAAGACAATATAAATATGTGTATGATTACACAAAAGGTTTACTGCATAGATTTGGCAGGATCAGAATGAAAGTGTCCCTGCAGAATCAGAGATGGAAGTATCTAGAATGGTGAAATGCACACCTGGGAGTGGAAAGATGCAGCAGTAGTGAAGCACGAAAAGCCTGAAAGCTCACTGCTGGGGCACTGGTGTGAGTCTCTGTAGGCAAACTGAAGAGAATATACCGCAAGGCAGAAGGGACTGCACTGAGAAGTTGAAGAGACTCTGCCAGAAGCTGAAGGACCAATGGTTGAAGCAAACTGTGAAGGCTGGAGCTCTTCTGAAGAAAGGAAAGACCCGCTTCTTCTTCCCTGTGAGTCTTTGCGTGCTATGAACCTATTGATTTGACAGCATGTAGGGTAGGTTCTCACTCCTCAGTGTATGACCTACATGTCATTCATCTGTAGATACACTCAGAATTTACTAATCTTCTCGGCAGTTCTTACCCAAGTCTAGTTGACATTACACAATTTGTGGTCAGCCTTATGTACATGGGTTAATACAGCATGATTCTTTTGGTGACTGCCCTACTTAGCATAAGTAGCTTAGCATGTCCTTCCAGGACATCTACATTATGGCCTATGCCAGAATTTCTTTTTCTCTTCTTTATTTTGAGACACGTTTTAATTGTGCAACTCAGGCTACTCTCAAGTGCATGGCAGTCCTGCATTAGCCTCCCAAGTGCTGAAATTATAGGCATGTACCGCCACACATGACTAATTTCTTTCCTTCTGTAAGGCAAAATAATATTTAATTGTATATGTACATCACAATTTGCTTAGTTATTCACCTATCACTAAGTGACTTATTTCTGCATATTATCTAGGATAAGTAATGCTTTTGTAATCAGGTGTGTAAAAATTACTTTTATATCTTCATTGAATTTTTGGGGAGCCCACGCTCAGAAGTAGACTTGGTCGGCCATATTTTATGTATTTTTAATCTCTTGAGGAAATTCCATGCACTATTTTCCATGGTGGTTGTACTATTTTAAATTCCTGTTGAATAATCATTCCCATTTACCTATATTGTTGCTAATCCTTGTTAATTTTGTTATTTTTAAGAGTGATAACCACCTTGATGGTTGCATTTTGCAACTTTGTGTTATTAGTTGCTCCGGGAAGTTTTCAGTGAAAGACTTGAATAAAGATGCGAAGAGAATGGAGGAGTAAATTAAGGGAACAGTATTTT